>CM029561.1:15430162-15643508 GCA_017309665.1 Coelopa frigida | reverse complement strand
GGAGTGATATCGAGAGGTGGTAACTTTTGCAAGGCAGCTTCACCGAGGGGACCAGTGTCTTCAGTGGTGTGGTCGACCAAAGTGGGACGTTGTGACTGTGCGGGCTTCCATGTGTGACGACCAATAGTGCCATTCACGAATTTGTTTACGTACTCCTCTTTGGCGTCTTCGGCAGATTTTGTCTCAATATGTTTACTTATGTCTTCCCAGTTGCCAAACCCATACTGTTCAATTGCATCGAGTAAACGAATTTCCTCGCGAGCCGTCCAGGCGCCCTTGCCCCGAAAAACTGATAGAATCGCTGTGCCAGTGTCCATAAACTGATACGGATGGTTGTTCTGATGCGAACCTATCTCGGCACCGGCAGCAAAGCACTAAAATTAATATAAATATATTGTTTTTTATTATACAAATATTTAACAAAGTTTAACAACAATTCCAGACGTCAAATTCTCAGCTGAGTAACCAACCAACCACTTTCCAATAGTCGTGGAAGTCGCGATTTCACAATTTCGGTCGTGAATCAGACTTCGGATTTCCACGAATCGCGAAGTCAAAGCGTCAATGAAAAAAAAAATATTCCACGACTTACCTGCAGACATAAATCGAAATTTTCACATTCTGCACAATGTACTCTAATGCCGTTAATATCATCTTGGCAATTTGTGCAGTTATATCTCGTAAAGAGGTCTGCAATTGAACACATTTTTGAGGAATTAAAATGTAAGCGGTAAAAATCTAGAAAAAATCTTACGCACCCGCCATATTGGCTTTCAGATGAACCCTTTAGAATGTCGAACAGGGATGTTCGCTGATGGTGTAATGGGGGAAACACATTCGATGTGGCTACGACACACCAACACGCCGATAACATGGCGGCGGAGAGAATTGTCGCCATCGTTTCAAAAATTAAAATTTTTTGAATACGGCAGTGACAAAATATTTTGTTTAACTAATTGCTTTAAAACTTAATAACAAAAATATATAATGTACCAAACATTAAACATATAAAAGTAAATATTCCAATTTACAATCATAATTTAAGAGAAATAATGAATGCAAAGAGAGCATTTTGACAGTTGACACTTGTCGTCGTCTCTCAAATTAGAAATAGATCCAAGTTGACGGCTGCGACGGACGACAATTTTTATCTTATCGTCGTGTTGCATTCAAAATAATCATCTCCATAATGTAAAAATATTTTGACGTTTGACGCATTGTCGCTGAATGTGTTTCCCCACAAAAAAGCGTTCGATTCTCAGGGTTGCCACTCGCAATGGAATCGAGTCTCGTGTGTGGAATCATGGTAATCTTTTGTTTTATATCATCAAAAACAATTGTCAATTATTTTGTTATCTGTAAAGATCACTTCGAACGCGAACAGTTTTTTTACTCATCGTAAAATATATAAATTTTTGTATTTTCTATGAAAAATACTATCACCGCTCACAAATAGAATTAATTTCCATCTTTGACGATGGTTTTTTTTTATTAAAAACGAAAGATTATCGTTTTAGAGAGATAGTTTACGAACACTGCCAAAAAGTGAGTATGAGGTCTTAAAGTGTTTTCGAATTACCTGCCTGTATTTAAATCAAAAATTCGTAAATTTTTTGAAAATATTTTGTTGTTATGAAGACAATTGGTGTGAGGAGGTTTAATAGTCAATATAAAAATACTTATTTTTATTTTTAAAGAAATACTGTTCACCCTGTTTACTATTGTGAATGGCGCTGGAATTCCTTATCACCCAATTTTAATTATTGTAATTATTAAACAAATATTCGATCTGCTTTAACTAAGAGTCCTGTAGGATAAAATGGCATATTCCAGTAACTGGCAAGGTAGCGGGAGCACCCATGAACAGTTGGTAGCGAATACTTACAGTGTGTTGGAGCGATCTGGGTCTAGTCTGCAACGGTCCAACCAAATCGCCATAGAAACTGAACAAATCGGGTCAGAGGTACGTATTTCCATTTGAGATGGATGGATAACACTAAGGATCTCTCTTCTAAGGTTCTCTCTGAGCTGGGCGGACAAAGGGAATCGTTGCTTCGCAGTCAGCGTCGGCTGCAGAGTGCCGACGATGATTTGTCCAAATCTCGTGATATAATCAGGAAGCTGCGGCGCGAGGTGCTCTACAACAAATTGATCCTGGTGCTGATTATCGTCTTTGAACTCGCAATATTGGTTGGTTTGCTTGTAATCAAATATGCACGCTTGTAGGAAAGTGAGATAGATGCCCGAAGTGTCTTGCATTTGAAAGAAATCATATGTTACTGTATATATATTATATTTATTTATTTCTGTCTTTGAATGATAAGGATATGCCTAAAATATACATCTATTATATTAAATGTATTTAACGACAGATATATATATAAATATATATATATAAATATATATATATATATCTTAGAATATAACATTCTACAGATTTCAACAATATAGATTTTTAACCCGTTTTATACATACATACATATATAAGAAATTATATACTATTTAGTGTAGTTAATATAACCTCTAGACATATACATATTTGAAAAAGTCGTGTCAATTTTCTATAACTACATTATATAAATGTGATGTTTGTAATAATATAAATTCTGGGAGGACTAGGTTTCTTAATAGGACATTGAAAATGAATTCTAACACATATTAGTAAACAATTAGTAAAATTATTGTTTGATATGATCTTATTTTTTCGACAGCATTTCTTGTATAAATATGTGCTTATGTATTTTTATTGTTTCAAATTTACTAAAAACATATTTTTAAATTTGTGTTTATTATTCAATAATAAGTATTTTGAATAATAATTTCTACAGTATTTGCTACATGTAAACAAGTATTGTATATAAACACATTACATTCATTTTCAATTTTCCTTTGGTAATAATATGGACCAGCCATAAACGCGGCGATCGAATCCACACGAAAACAAATCGCAATTGAGTACAGATTCCTCAGCCCAGGCAACAGAAGAAACCATACGACAGTGGCCCTACAATGCATAAAGACAAATGAGTATCATAGAGTGTCATCGCACTATTCTGCAATAACTGACCTGTCTACTTGTACGTGGCAATCGCGCGACACGTTGTCCATTCAGGTCAAATAACCGTATCTGGCGATTGTCATGCGGTATTGCAATTATGCCTCCCGTCGAAATGGCCAAGCGATTAACCGAAGAGTCCGTTCGAATAGTAGCAAGTGCAGAACGCATATTGCGCAGCTCCCAGACCTTTACAGTGCGATCATCCGATCCCGAAACGACTTTGTCATCTCGAGTGAAAACCGTTGATGTAACGCTTCTGTAAATGCCACAAATGGTTAAATTCATCAATAGTTGGATATTAGTTAAAAAACATACTCTGTATGTCCTTGAAATACTGAGACTGCAGGTATCGCTTCTCTGAAATCCCACAGGCGAAACGTTGAGTCACGTGAAGCTGTAACCACCAAGCGCTGGGTGGGATGCGCTGAAACGTGTGTTAGCTCATGATCGTGCCCTGTTAATGGTTGCAGTGGTTCACGTGTCTCAACGTCCCAAAGAATTGCAGTTCGGTCCCAGCTTCCCGTAATTATTTGATCCATGGTTGGAAGCCAATCTGCAGCGACAACAACGGACGAATGTCCTCCGGGTCCAGTGAATTCACAAAGAGGTGTACGCAGAGTATCCACACGGTCTCTATCTTCAATTTGTTCTTCACTGTCATCGAGTTCTTCCTCCGACGATTGACCCTTTCTATATGTTAAAAATATAATAAATAACAAAATAAAACATTAACTTCGGCTACTTACTTAAACACCTCCCAGTTGACAGCAGCTTGCCAAATGTGTGCTGTTCCATCACCGCTTCCTGTTAAAACTAAATCGCGATTCTGATGGAATTTTATCGAGTTCACAGATCCAACGTGTCCTTGGTACTGCAACAAGCACCGACCGCTTTCAATGCTCCAAATGCAAGCCGTGTGATCGGCCGAGGCAGTGCCAATAATAGGCTGGCCCACTTTGGCCGCCACCTGCCACACACCATCCTTGTGGCCGCAGAATTCACGAACTACTGAACTAACAACGGACTGAGCCTTAAAACTGGACACAATACGACTTGTCTGTGCCTTTATCTTGTGACTTGCTTTCACCTTGCCCCCACTCGAGGTCAACTTAGCCTTGAGGCCTTTGTTATTTGCCACTAGGGAATCTCCTTCGTCGTGGCCAGCAGTCGAAACCACATGGGTAGTTGCCGTCGTTGCATTGGCGACAGCATTTACCGATCCCAAGGAACGTTCGAATGATGTGATTGAGTCTTTGTTAGTGCAGTTGTCGAGCTTTTCTTGTACTGAAAATGTGCAATCGTCGTATGAGTAAAGGAGGATACTACAACAATATGCAGACTTACAACTTAAGTTCTCCAAATAGAGCAGCTCGAACTCCTTTTCAATCTGAGAGAACAGCGTGTGGAGCCTGGCACGGAAGGGAGCATCCTCTGGTATGATCCCGATATCTTCGGCCAGACTGGACAAACGCGAAGAACGATTCTTGCACGGCTTCATTTTGTTCTTTTAAATTCAACACTTAATGGTAAAACAATGGTATGAAGACTGTTAAGCAGTATGTATTGTTTTTATTTCTGCTATTTATTTAGCACAGAAGTAATTATCCGAATTTCTTTAAGCATTCACCATTACAAATGATGTTCGAAATTTTTCGTTCTATTATTTTTACTTGGACTACAAAACTTGTACGCACGAATTAAAAAAGATTTTCCATTAAATTTTACGTTTTTCATAAAATACATGTATTCGCGATTAAACATTCACAATAGTACAAATCACAATGGTGTAATTAAGTTGTCGTTTTTTCTATATTGGAAATGCGAAACAGCTGATCCTTTGTTTATTTACTAACATTGTTTTTTGTGCAAATTTTGTGGACATGGGCTCTGAGGAAAATAATGCTCTGCAATTGCGCGAACTTATTTTGAATACAAAAACACCTGTAGTCTTCCGGAACTTTACAACATCCTGGAAATGCTTCGGCGAGTCTTTGGAGGATTGGTGCGGGAAATTCGACGATTGCTCACCGGAGATGCTTGAGTTCGAAAAAATGCCGGTGAAACACTGGGATGCTCCGCAATGGGAACGAAATCGTACCAAAGTGCGAATGCGTTGCGAAGATTTTCTAAATTTCACCACCACAAACGATGACCACTGGCTGGGATTGAACTACAAGAGAGCATTTGAGATTCCTCTCGCCTGCAGAGAAGATGTGGATTTCTCATGCTTTGGATTTCCGCATGCCTCACAGGACACCAGTTACTGGCTGAGTTCCAAGAGCGCCAACACACCATGCCATTATGACACATATGGTTCTAATATCGTCGTACAAATATACGGAAGGTATTTTTGAGAATACAATTAATAAACATAAATGACCTATTCCATTTCAATAGAAAATCATGGCTTCTATTTCCGCCAAAGACTCCGTTATCCGTCTCACGAATACCATACGAGGAATCGAGTGTCTATTGCACGGATAACTTTTATTCGCCAACACAAGAAGGCATTAAGAAACTGAACCTGTTGGTGGACTCAGTATTCCACTGTGTTTTAAACTCACACGATGTGTTGATTGTGCCTCGCCACTGGTGGCACTATGTCGAGAGCTTGGAGAACTCGTTGAGTGTCAACGCATGGATTCCTCTTGAGTGCGATATCGAAGCACAAGTTGAGGAGTGCATTGCCAAGTTTCTTATGGAACGATTAGCGACTGCGGAGGACAGGGAGTCGCAAAGCTATCTACTTAATCCAAATCAGGTGTGTCATTAGTCGATATTTATCAGTTCAATGTTTATTTACTCATTACAACACTCGAGAGATTTAATTTACTCCTCTCCTTACATTTAGGTCAATGACATCGCTGAAGATAAGGAGTTATTTGCGATTTTGAAGCATTTGATCGACACCAGAGAATGGCAGAAATCGGCCAAGTCTTCTCAAACAATACATTCCTATCAATATATGGATGATAAGGCCGTCAATAAGCTATTGAAGGATTTTCCAACGGCTTCTGTTGTGAAGAAGTTGACACAGGAAGAATTTCATAAAATTCTTACAAGAAACTCTCAACGTTTCGATGCAGAATTAAGTAACGCAGATAAATCTCCTATGCCACAGTTGAAGGAAGTTCTAATAAATAGCATATGCCATCCATCTGTTATCGAAATGATAAAGCAGATATATTACAAACAACTCGGTATAAAATATTAGATTAACAAGTACATTAAGCAGTTGGTGTATTTAATAAATTTATTAATTTCTCAGCCCTTAAATACAATTCTACTGTGTATGCATAAATTTATAGTTTAATATTTGATAATAAATTGTGTTAGTTAGTATAATATTTATTTATAAATCGTTATGTTGTTTATATTTCCGATTTCATCATTTGAAATGCATCTAAACGCGATGTAGTTGCAGTTGTTGTAACGATAATAAATCATGAATTTCTAAAATACGACATATACGGGTTTTTACCAGTCTGGGGGTTTCTGTTGGTTGGGGTAACCGCCTTGTTGATGGGCATAACTGCCTGGATAGGTACCATAATGGCCAGGTGGAGGACCTTGAGGAAAACCACTGTATTGGTAACCTATTAAAAATACATACATATTAATAAATTATAGAATAATGTGACTTTGCCGACGTACTTCCTGGATATGGCAATGTAGCATATGGATTGAAGCCCTGCGGCATTGGTGGTGGAACATATGCTGGATATGGCGCAGCAGCATTTGCACCATAAGGCATCGGCATGCCTTGCATATTCTGGGGATATGGTATATTACCAGGAGCTGATGCTGGAACGGGAGCTGGAACTGAAGCTGCAGACGGTGTTGAGTCTAGTGAAACCCAAATTCGTATTATTTTTAATTTCGATATAGTAAATAGTATGGTTTACCATTTCCTGATGTCGATGCATAATGCGATGGCATTGGAGGCGTTGGTCCTGGCGCTTGTCGACTTGATTCCGTAGTTAGATCTTTGAGCAACTCCTCCTTTTCGGTTTTACGAGCAAAGCAGAAATCAGATATCTTATTCTGGAATACAACCAGCAACTGTGTGAGGTCATTGTAGAACTTGGTACCTTCCTGTAAGTTGCCCGTAAGTTCAATGAAACTATCGTAGGCTTTTGCCAATTCTTGATAAAGTTGGTCACGCGAACTTCCGCTGTTTCCGGTTTCGGCAATAAACTCAGAATGAGAACTTTGAATGTCAGCGACCAATGTTTGTTGGCGCTCGATGCTCTCCTTCACCTGACCTTGCAAAGGACTGAGAGTCTGTCCGATTCGTGCCAGTGAAAGAGCCGGCTCATCAATTGATCCATCTTGTTGAAGGGCTTGCATGAATTCATCTTTCATATTAAATGTGGTTGACTTCAGTTCGGATTCGATCGCATCACGTTCGGCCTTGATCGTTTCAACCGCCTCCATCAGAGACTTCAACTTCTGGACAGTCGAACAGTTGGGGTCGACACTTCCACTAGCGGATGGAACAGCCTGTTGGATTTCTTCCGGAGACATCGAAAGAAGGCGAATTCCCTGAAATTATGATTGTTAAAACTTCGATTAGGATTATTTTATTATATTAGCAATACCTTCTCATTAGTTTCGAATTTCTCATGCACCACTTTATCTGCTGTAATCGCATTGTTTATCACTTCTCTGTACTTTTTAGCATTAGTACGGAACATTTCCGTCAACTTATCCGATGAGATTCGAGTCCAACGCTCCTTGAATTGAGATCGTAATTGATTGTCGGAATCTCGTTCTTCATCCAGCATGCGTTCGGTTTCGTCAAGGATTTCGCGATTTCGATTCAACAACTCCGGTAGTTCCTTCATATAGGTGTTAATGCTCTCAATGCCACCCCTTTCGCGCACATCGTTCGCCTTCTCGCGGAGTGAAGGCGGTAGCCCAGAACCGTCATCGGTGGTTTCCACTGCAGCCGGCAAGTTGAGGCTGGCCAATACTGCATTTAAGGTTTGCGTTGCATCGCGCAATTTCATAATCTCCGCGTTGACTATTTCGTTTTTACGCATATCTGAAGCGGTAAGAGCACGATGCAGCTCGACTGGCACCAGCTCGGAGAAGATATCCTTGAAGCTGCTGGTCATGGGCGAAGCTAGTGGCAGTGGTTTCGCCAGTTGAGCTTTACCAGGTGAAGCCAACGAAGCTAGATCTGGGATCATTTCATTGTAAATAAATTCATTGTCCTTTGTGGACTCGGCCAGGTTTCGTTTGGCGCGATTGAAATAATCGTCCAGATAAGAGGCGTTTCCAGAACGAGTTTGAGCCGCCTTAAAAAGATCCACTGCCGAGCGCAGCCGTGCAATTTCCTCTCCCACTTTCTTCCCAGCGCGACACACCAAACTCTGATAGAGTTGTGTCAGCGCATGGAATCCAGCTTGTTTGCCAGCTATCATGGGAATCCATTCCTTCTCCCACAAGTTGCGAACAGACTCCTTTTGCATGGCGCGCAAGACGTCAGCGTAAAATTCTTCACATTGACAACACAATTTTGCGACAAATTGATCCTTCATGTTATCTGCATTCAAAATTCAGAATATTTTCACCAATCACAACAGATATTTATATTTATTTAAATTATACCTTTAATCGCTTTCCATATGAAAACCTCCTGTGCCTGTGAGACCATAAGAGCTTGCAACACAGACAAGGCGTCTTGAGTTAGATCCGGAGTGGGCTCCGAGGGAATCGCAGCAGGAGTTGCGCCCTTGAGGTACTGGTAGATGCCCCCACTCTGCTGTAGCAGCTTGATAGCCATTTTCATCTCATCGTCCGAGTCGAGAGCGAGCGAGGCAGCAACATTACTCTGCAAGGCGGCGATGTTGAAGAGAACGCAGACCTTCTCGTACAAGAGAGAGGTGTGAGCTGAAATATCGACGCAAATTAGTTGTCTACGATTGTCTTCCGAGTATTCATTCTTGACAATTACTTAAACTGATTTTTCCACTAAAGATGGAGCCCTTGTCGAAGGCATCTTTCCACTTGAACGGAATCTGCAATTCATTGACCGGAATTTTCATTTCCAACGCACAGATTTGGTCATAGTACCTGAGGCAGAGATAAGATCATAAATTGTAATGCGAATACAGACATCAAGTGATAAAATTAAATATTATTTAATCAGCGTGATTGTTGATCTATTCGGGTTAATTGTTTTTGTTGTTGCAGTGAGTCATTTTTTTTTGAACGGATGGATGATCCAACTAATAAAACCGCAATTAAAGCCATCTACCACATACAAAGGAAATCGCTCACTCACGCATAGACGACTTCAAGAGAAGCCTCGTTCCTCTCGAAGAACTTCCAGATCGCGGTATTGCGTTGCTTGGCGAACTCATTCACGGCTTCCGAGTAGTTGGCTTTGTCCGATGACGTCGCGCCGCTGTATGTGCTCTGGATGAGATTGTTCAGCGGCTTTATGATTTCCACCTCGGAGGGCTTCTTCAACGGTACCCCAATTAGTTTTGCCATCTTGTTGCAACTTCAATGGAGCCTTTAATAATAATTGGTATAAAACAATCACTAATTTCACGTTTTTATCCTTAATCGACACCTGAACTGCACAACAAACTTTTTGAAATGAAAAAAATCACAGTGATGACGAATATTTTTGACGTTCTTTGTTTCTCCCATTTGTTGTTTTTATTATTCCGAAGTTTTGCGGCACAGCTGACAGTTTCGAACAGTTTCAGTTTCGACCAGTTTCAGCCAGAGTTCGTAAAATATCGCTCGAAAATATCGTTCATAAAATATCGCAATAATTCTCTGAAATAACGCTCTGTTCACGATTCGTATCTTTTCCACAGGAGATTCGTATGTTTGCACGCACGAGCAGAAACATTCCAATCGCTCAATAGTGAAAAACAAATCGGTTCATGAAAAAAATTTAAAGTGGGAACTGGGGGAATGGTAAAAAAGCAATAGTACAAATATTGCTCAATCTAGATCATATGAATACTAAATTAAAGATAATTCAATTATCTATTAAACTGCATTTAAAAATTGCATAAATGAGTGTCAATAAAAAACAATTATATAACTATAAAATGTGTTTATTTTTTTTAATATTTTTCCTTTTAAATTGTATTATAATTTTTTCTATGCAATTTCGGAGCTCAATTTCCTTTATAACGATCAATTTTACTTCATCAGGGATTATAATAAATTTTCAAACAATTCCAATTGGAATAAAATCCGAATTTTTAGAAGTGTTTACTTTCATATTCCAATACGACTATCAAATAAACCAAAGAAATGTATTTTCCAATTGGAAGATATCAACATCATTTATTGAGTTCAATGTAGTTCAGTATTTTTCTAATTATTTTATATTAGTTACTGGTTACAATTTCTTAATATTTCATGTTAGTAGTTTTTTCAGTACATAATGTTCAATTTTTTTATATTATATTTTGTTCTTTTTAATTTCCAAAGCATGGTTAAAAAGCAATATTATAATAGCTTCATTGTTCAATAAGTAAAATTCACTCAACAAGATCAAACATTTTCATTTAAAATGTCAATGACTGGTTTACTGAAGAGAGGAATTGAAATGCACATCATACGCTAATGATGAGAACTTGGTTAGATATACATAGTAGATGCATTCCACTACATTATATGCGAAAAGACAGTATATGTAGACAATGATCAAGACTTGAGTAGTAATTCTGGTAGTGCGAACATTCAAATCGCCTCCTTGGCAACAGCGGCATTGTTGCTGTCGGCGGGCTCGATGTTGCTCTGTTTCTCATTCGGGACCTCCTCAGCTTGGGATGTATTTGAAGTGCTCTGAGCCGGAGCAGGCGTTGGTCCCGAATTCGAATCGCCTCCGCCGCTTGCACTGGGGGCGTCTTCCTTGGCTGGCGGCGGTGGTGGCGATGAGCTCTTTCGCACCTGAGTTGGTGGCGGTTGATAGGCCGGTCGCTGGACAAACATGTTGTCGATAATGTGATCGATGTTCTCAGCGCTGCCTAAGGGTGCCTCCGGGCCAGTGGCAGATGTGGAGGAAACGTTGGAATTTTTCGACTGATCATCCTTGCTCTCTGGCTGGCTGCGTTGCTTGCTCTTTTCAGATGGAGGGAGTATGGGAATAGCATTTGTAGGACGCCGTTGCGGAAGCACGACTGGACGTGTTGTTGCTTGAGCTGGGGGCACGAAATAAGTGGTTCCACCCACAGTGTTATAGTTCTGATAGTTGGCATAGTTTTGATACCCTGGCTGACCAGCAGTGGGTGGGGCAGCATTGGCTGGGGCCGGAGCACTACCGGGCACTGGGTTGGGTCCACCGTATGCCAGTGGCACGACGGGTGCTACTCCGGCAGTAGCCCCAACAGCCTGCTGCGGTGGAGGTGATGCGTACGCTATTGGCGGACCTGTGGGCGCTGGTGTGCCTTGGATATAGCCCGTTGGTGGTTGAGGATATTGTGCCGGTGGTGGTGCTTGACCCGCAACGGCGGTGGCAGCATAAGCCTCCGGTGCGGCCACGTAGTAGGCCGTAGGAGCACCGCCGGCACCCGCAGCTGCGTATTGCGGAGGCTGAGGAGGTTGTTGAGCTGCTGGTGGAACAGTAGCATAAGTGGGGGGTTTCTGTGGACCAGTTTGTTGCGATGGTGCTCCAGCTTGGAGCCCGGCTGACACTTGTAGGGCTTGCATCTGAGCTTGTAGATTTTCCTGGTGATATAATTGCATAAGATTTGCTTGGAGCATATGCTGATCTTGAATTAGGATGGGTTGTGGGGCCACTTGCTGCTGTTGTTGCTGCATATGAAGTTGCTGCATTTGGTGTTGTTGGTCTATGTTTTGAGTATCATGTTGCGATCGACGTATGCTCGAGTAACGTTTGGGACGACCTTGATCGGGATGGTTTGTTGCAGTTGAAATAGGCAATTGTTGTTGTTGTTGTTGTTGCTGCTGCTGATGAGCTAGCATCAGATTGGCTTGTTGCTGCTGACCAACTAGCTGATTGTGGTTGGCCAACGCGTGCATCTGAACGCTGCCAACATGACTTGGGTCATTGCGATTCTGAAGCTGCTGCAGACGGGCCGATAAATTTGATGCCGGCAATGACTTGGGTTGATTTCTTGCATTATGATTGGATGACTGCACATGCTGATTGGATTGTTTCTGCCCCTGATCCACCTGAACGTATGGTGTTTCATTGGCATCGTTCTGCTGTGGGTGAACATGTTTGGACTGGGATTTATCAGAACTTCTCATTTGGTCGTTTGATTGTGAGTTCTGAGAGCGAGGCTGGTTTCGCTCTGTTTGTTGCTGCTCCAACCTATTTTGCGGAGTATTTGGCGATGGACCATGACCTCCCTGAGAATGATTCGGACGTTGTTTATTTTTAAACTCCATGGCTGCCTGTCGTCCAACTGGCTGATTTCTGCCGAAAGTTTTGTTCTTGTTATTATTTCCCTTGCGTTGTGGATCGCGCTCACGACGTTCGCCCGACCGTGAGGTGCGTTGTTGTGGGACTTCAGCACTATTCGTTGTCGTTTTTTCTCCATCCGGCACTTGTCGTCTGTCAAGACGATTCTCTTTTTCCTCTTTTACACTATTTGTCTTTCGGGGTTTGCGCTCGTTCAGTGCTGGGAAGTCGGATGGTCGGGGTGGCCTTCTCGGCGTATTGCTCGCCTTCAAGTACGCCGTCTCATCCTCCCAATTGCGAGAGTACTTACTCGGACCTTTGCCATACCTGCGTCGTCGGCGAGCACGTGGCGGTGCATCCTCATTGCGAATATCGTAGCCGTATGCCGAGACCAACTCGGACCGTGACTTTGGAGCCTGCTCGTTCGGATCGAAACGATCGTGCGACCAACGATCAACTCCGGACGCCGGCTGCCACTTCTTCATCGTTTTGGATGCATGTGAAATCGCTGTCGGGGACTGGGGGTTGGTGCCGTTCACTTCACTATCTTCCGCCGCATCAACAGCTTGCACGGGAGCACCCTCGGCTCCTTCGGCCGTACGATCGTCATGTTCGTAAAATGTACCTCTTTTAGGTATGTATTGTGGATTACTACGATCTTCATCAACTTTCTTTGGCACATCATCTGCTTTGTCGGTTTCACCCTCCGTGCCTCGTTGTCGGTTCTCATCAGTGTCGTCTTCTTCATCATAATCTTCGTCGTCGTCATCATCGTCTTCATCGGATAAGCTCTCATCACCTTCGTCGTCCTCTTCATCGTCATCATCGTCGTAGTCATCGTGTTCCCCGCCCTCTAGGTCACTCGCGGTGTCGTACTCAGAGTCGTGTGGATGGGAGTTGCTCGATCGCTCTTGGGCCGGCGACGTGCCCAGCTCTGCTGCGCCTCCATCATTGCTGGACAATTTTGGAATGTCGGCCGCTGACGCTGTCGCTGCGGACATATTTTCAACTTCTGCCATTTCAATAAGACTCTGTCTGCAATTCGGCAACTAATGTATATTTTCTCCTTAAGTATATGGAATTATTCAATACTTTTATATACACAATGATACCTTTTATGCACTTATTATATTTTCCAATAATCGAATTTTCTCCCTTCTTTTTAATATTTTTTTTAGGAAAAAGGTGTTTTCCCCGCAACGCAATCGCCAAATCACAAAATAGAAAGTAAAAGAAATCGGTGTTTTTTTTTAAGAACAATTATCTGTACCTCTCACTCTCTCTCGCGTACAATTTATACCCACGGTTGCACTTGTGCTTTTTTTTATGTACCATCATATTTGAAAAATGTACCAAAAATGAGGCATGTACCAATTTTTTATCACAATCACATTTTATGGTTAATTTTACGAACATTATATGGTTAATTTTACGAACATTATATGGTTAATTTTGGAAAAACTAACTTTAAGGACCTGATTCCGACTAGTCACCACACAATTTTTTTCATACTGACAATTTGTTCTGTTCAAAATGTGGTAATATGAAAATGTACCATTGTACCAAGTCAAAAAAGTACCAAGGGCAACCGTGTTTATGTCTAACTGTCAACGTTAGATCTAAGTATTGCCAGCATAAAATTCGACTTAAGTGAAGGATTTTGGACATATTCGGTGCAGCAACAACCATGGTTGGTTACTTTTTTTTACATTTAACCAAAATTGGTATATTTTTTTATTCAAAACATTTTTGGTAGAAAAGTAATATTTTTTGGTTTTGGCTACGAGCCAAAGCACTGATACAATAGGACTTGACCATTTTTAGGTCAATACCTATTATGTTTGAAAAAATAATTCAGTCCTAATTCTAAGTCAAAAGGTGAAAAGACTTTTCCCCATAAACTATAGGTCCCTTTTACAACACCAACAATATTCCTTTGAGGGCTGCAACTTGATTTATATATGTATATGTATATATTTTCTAAATATTTAAATATATTTTAACACTTGATCTCTTAAAAATCTCGATCAAATGGCAATTATTCAATAAACTTTAAATTTTATACATATATGTAAGCATTGCACAAGTTATAAACTAGAACTATTTACTTCCATCAGCAACGATCTGATCATGCGGAATGTGTCCTTGAAGACTTCGTTATATTTGTGAGCACTAGTTTTGTTGCTGTCACGGAGTGCCGAAGTAATAATGAAGAGCCTGGAAAAGTTTACCAAACGTTAGCCACGCCCACACTACTACTCATTCAACATCAAACAATGTACTTACGCCTGCGAAGTAATGGAATAAAACACTCCATAGCCGTCTAAAAGCATGGGAGCGACAAAACCAACGTTGGCCGAGTAGCCCAAGGTACTTGTGGACAACACGAAATTACCACCGCCACCGCTCTTCATGTACAATGGGTCCGAGAAGAAGTCGGGAATCTCCAATTTATCCTCATATGCTATGCACCACAAGCCGAATAAGTGCCGGTCGACACCGTGTCCCTTCCGCGCCTCGTTCATCATGTGATTATGATGCTGCACTGCGGTTTTGAAACTGTTCGCAATCTCAGTTTTGCTTGCTCCGGGGTCTGTGGCGATTTTTAGGAACTTGTTCACCTCGGACGTGCACGAGCGCAAGGTCTCCGTGCGCCCGTTGTAATAATGGCGCATCAGAGCGGTCTCGTACGTTGGTGCCACCCTGTATAGGGAGGGTAGAAGAGTTAATTAGCCGATCTACTAAGGCTAGGCTAAGATTTAGAAGGCCAGCGAGTCTTACTCGTTGTGCATTCTCGTGTAGGCCAGCTGCATGACGACCTGAATGAACGAGTCCGGATGCAGTTTGCACGTTTTCATGAAATCCTTGCCATAATCATCGAAAACCGTGTATGCTACAAGAACATCAGTACGCTAAAATATAAAAAAACAAAAATTATAGGTAATGCGATTGCACTAAAGATTGCAGCTTCTACTCTGTTATCGCAATCCACCAACATTCGTTGGATCTCCGACCTTAATGTGTCGTTCAAGTCGAATTTCAACTCGGTCAGTCCCACGTTCAAAGATCGCGCCAAGGTCTCGTTCCAATCAGGTTCAGGGACCTCGAACATACTCAGCTGAACGTAGGTGACGTAGCTGACGCTAACGGTGCCATCATATGCGGAATGCTAATGATGATAAGAAAACTGCGTAGTCATTTGTCTGTTTGTATCCCTTGCTTTATGCTCATGATACGTACTTCTCCAACACAAGCGAACTTGCCGTTCTTATAGGCGATGAATGTGCTGCTGCGATCGCCCCATTTCGAGTGATAGTCCCCGTTGACAGCCACCTGTGAGATCTCCTCGTAGTCCTTGGGTTCGCTCTCATCGAAAACTAGCACAATGCTCGAGCTTTCGACCAGTTTCAAGGTATCCACATTGTTTGGTGAAACTTCTCGCAGTATTTGGCGATTCTAAAGAGGAGAAGTTCAACGATTGAAGGACATTCGGTGATGGAAATTTCGTTTCGTTCGCAAACCTTGGCCCAACTGCTGCGTTCGTCGTGGGTCAGGACGGGCACACAATCGCCCAATGGCTCGTAGTCCAGAATGCTGCGCACTCGTTGCAGTATGACGAGAATCTCTTGCGGGGTCAGGATTGTGCCATCCTCGTGCAGGCACTCGAATATGAATTGCCTTCCCTTGCCGGAGATTAGACCGTGACTGGGGGTCTTTCCCTCCTTGACTGCGGATGAGCTGGGTATCATTACATTAACACTTTTAAGTGGCTCGATCTCAACTTTACCTGTTCGAAAGTGCTTCTCAATGTGATCGATCTCCACGCCAGGGACGCGGCACGTCGAGAAGAAACGCTTGTACAGAGCCGAGGAGTACTTGATTTTGCCGCCGTTCGACGAAAGCGGCTTAATCGTGGCCTTGTGCAGAAGATTCCAAAACTCGATGGTGTGGAAGGTCATGCGAGCCAAATTCTGCAAACACATTTAGAGCTTAACAATGGTTTTTGTTGTGTTGTTGATTTCGATCAATATTTAACCTTCAAGAGATACTCCGGCGTCTCGGGAATATCCAATATCTCCAGTCTGAGTGGCATCGCCATCACGATGTAGGGATTCAGGGGGAAGCGCAGCATGTGATACGCATACGCATCCCACCATTCGTCCAGCCAATTCTTCATCTTCGATGCTCGCTGCTTCAGTTTAGCGTGTAATTGAGCGCCGATTCCCTTTTCGAATTCCGCAATGGCTTTCCGTGAATTGGCCAATTCTTCGGCGGTTCCGAAGGGGATGAGACTTTGGTAATAGCGCTGCATGGTGTCCCTCAACTCGGGCAGCGGCAGGGGGGGCAACGTCTCATCGAAGTCATAGGTATTCTGATCATGTTCGTCCATATAATAGATACTTTTGCGATCCATTTTTTAATTAATTTGCTTTGCTAAGATAATCACCATTACATTAGTATTGAACTACAATTTATGTTAAACGTAAGAAAATAACAGAAATCAGCTCATGAACCTTTGGAGTTAAAGACATCGTGACAGAAATTCACTGACTCATTAAAGAAACTCGAATAAGGTGGTGAATTCAAATGAAAACGGTATTTAGAATTGCTAATACCAGCGAAGTGGTAAAAACAATTTTGCATACATAAATAGGATCATAGTCCGTTCGATTTGAATTTGAATACTGATTTTCTTTCGTCAGGAAATATATTAAGAAACCTAATTAAAGGTGTTCTTTATTTAATCGTTTGTACTTTGACTTTATCACCGTTCTCCGATTTTCAAATCATAATTGTCCACTATAATTTGTCTCAACATACGATAAGCTTCCTTCCCTTCCCACACACGGGGAGTTAACTTAAATTGCGACTGACCTTTGAACCCAGATACGTTTTAATCCAAGAGAGAACTGAATGAGGCACTTCTGCTACCTAGTGTTGTCGCGGCACGACTGCTGTGAAAATTGCGTTTAAAACCTTAGAATAAACAAACGTAGAACAGGTACAAATT
Source organism: Coelopa frigida (assembly GCA_017309665.1). Classification (NCBI taxonomy): domain Eukaryota; kingdom Metazoa; phylum Arthropoda; class Insecta; order Diptera; family Coelopidae; genus Coelopa; species Coelopa frigida. The sequence goes on along the minus strand of CM029561.1, from coordinate 15,626,033 downwards.
ATACTGATAAAAAAGAAATTGGGGAATCGGAAACACGTTGACGAAATCGTATGTAAATCTAGTATATTTATATAACCTTTGATCGTCTACGATTCGTACTCTAGAAGAAGAAAAAACTGATGTGGAATGCATAAAAATACAGATAACAATTAAAATGGGATACAATAAAAAAAAAAAATACAAAAAACATGTAGCTATTAAAGACTTAGTCCCAGTCTCTATATTATCTATATCTAATCTAATATCTGTTATAGTCTGGTCTAAAATGAACCTCTTCTCATTATTTTCTATATAATAAACCTATCTTGTATAAATATTATTGCAACTATTATCAACAGTTAATAATAATATGTCTAGTTTTTATGTCGTGTTTTCTTGAATATAATCTGCATTTCAGTTCTTTAATATTTTCAAAGAGATTGCGTCGAACCACTTTGGACTTTGAACTACCACAATGCTGATTGATTATGATTATGATTATGAAAATGTCAGAAATCATGTCTGATAACTTTAAATAAACATAAAGTTCAATTACCTTAATAACAGTAAATGCTCTACTTTCGTAAATATGAAATTGCACGTATATGTAGATTAGTTGGTTAAAAACACTATGAATGAAAGAAAACAAATACAAATTGATCTCGAATTTCAAAACAAAAAACACTACACAGAGGCACGAACTGATTATGTTTACAAAAAAATACGGCTGATTAACAGCTGTTTGCCGAATACAGAAAAAACATTAAGAAGCGAGCCATTTTGGCCATTTCCAGGGTTGCTACACGAAATCGGGACCCCCAAAAATCGCCGCGAAAATTTTGTTTGCAAAATATAACAAAAACTTTTGTCTGCTCGGAGCTGGAAAATTTGACGAGCGTTCTGGAAGTTCCAGTTCCAGGGAGAATCTATCTATCGGGAGAATCAACGAACATCTGTTGAGAGGGACCAGGGTTGCAGGATGCACTTCATCGAAGTGTTTCTCTTCACTTTTTATCCGAACACTACGGCACTCCACTTTTTCAGAAAACATTTCACTTTGCTAAACGCAGATTTTTTGGTCATCAAAAAATGTTTTGGGCTCGTTTAGGGCCCAAAGTTCATCAAATCACTTCACAATACTTCGGTCAAAAATTTTGTCGCGGCAACCCTGGTTGAGATTGCGCGTACTTTGGCACTGTGCAGTCTGGCAACATTGCAAATAAATTGTCATAGTGACATTTTGCCTGCAGGAGAGAATTATTGTTAATCGGCGAATTTTCAGAATTTTTTGTTCTCATTTATTATATTTTTATTTTATTATGAAAATACCTTCAATCTTAAAATAAAAGAGTTCATGAATTGTAAACTTAAAGACAGAACAAAATGCTACCTTCCACGGGACTTTTCAAGAGCATCTCTTGTCCGTATTATCACGGCGGAGCCTCCAACGCCAGCGAAGTCTCATGCTATCGTCCCTACTGTCACTTTAAACATGTGAAAAAGGGTGAGTAGCTCTATTCTATTCGTCCGAAATGGTCTATATCAATAATACTTTTCAGATGAAAAAGAACCCAAACCGGCACAATCGGCAACGGTGCCGGAATATACGCCGGCGCCCAAGTTATTGAAGTTGGCTGATCCGGCTATATCCTTGGCCTCAAAGAAGAAAAACAAACTTGAGTATCGTCCCGATAAACCTGAGCTAAACACAACATCCAGCAGAAGGCATTCGTCGACCACAACGGAGTCAGTAGCGCCGGTATATGTTCCAAGCAGTTCGGGGAACTTGGGAACGTCTGATGCCGAAGAATACAGTGAAGAGTTGGAACAGTTGTCGGAGAAAAATAAAGAAAGTGAATCGGATGATTACAATAAGCAGAATGGGGTGTCAAATGACGGTACTGTAGAGAGTTCATTGGATCCAAGTTTAGAATTAAATATCAAAAAGGAGCCGGTTGATCTCGATGATACTATTAAAATAAAGCAGGAGCCAATAGAAATGATCGAAAAAGTTCACATAAAAAAAGAGCCCTTAGATGATAAAAAGGAACAGCAGAAAAAATTAAATACATCCGGAAGTAAAGATCGACATAGAGAAGAACGCAGAGACTCTACTGCATCAACAAGTTCTAGGCATAAGCATAAATCGTCTTCCTCCAGTTCAAAAGAACGGAGTAGTTCAAAAGATCAAAAATCGAGCAAGGAAACAGTGGTACGAAAAGAAAGAGATAAAGACTCGGAACGAAGTAAAGATAGGGACAGGGAAAGAGATAAAGATAAAAAGTCAACATCCTCTTCTAGTGGCAGTCGATCAAAGCATTCTTCTTCGAATCCACCCTCCTCTGAGAAGCACCGGAGTAGCTCTTCTTCTTCTTCAAAACACAAGAGTTCATCTTCGTCCAGTAAAAGTCACTCGTCATCAAAGGAAAAATCCTCATCGTCATCGCATTCGAAACATAAGTCCAAAGATAGGGAAAACTCGTCGTCTTCTCGATCATCTCAAGTACAGAATGCAGTTCCAGAAGAAGATATAGAACTTGATTCGGATACAGTAGAGCTTTTCGCGACTACAGAGGAGGACATAATGAAGGAGTGCGAAATGATTTATGATCAGTTAGAACAGGAATTCGCATCTCTGCATCAAAGCGACTCGAAGGATCCAAATGAAAAGGAAGAGTCAACATTAAAACGCAAAGCTTCTACGGAGGAGGATCAATCTGCGGCAGCAGCAACGCAGAGGAAACGAGTGGCTTACGAGAATGCTGACAAATTCAAGAGCAGTACGAATGTTGTAGCACATAAGCCAAATCATATACGTAATGCTATGCAGGTTAGATTATTGTCCAGAGATTATTTTAGACTTGATTCATAGGCTTTTTTTTTACTAGGCGATATACCACAGGCAAACTGTACTGCGGAAGAAGCAGGAAGAAGATGCTACTGCTGCTGAAAATGCTCTAAGAGATGCTGAAGAAAAAGTGCGCGAAGCAAATGAGGCGTTGAGGAAAGTTAAGGAAAAAAACTTGACGCCTTTAATACCGAAAAGTTTTCTTACGCCTCCTACAAAAATCTTATGTAACTACTTTATATCTAAACACAAAACATGCTTAAGTTCATTGATTTTTCATCCCTTCAGCTCGGTCTATTGCTCCCGTTGCGAATATGCTTGCATTGGAGCGCGCTAAAAAAAAGGTGGAAGAGTTGAAGGCTGAGAAGAAACTATCGTTTACACCAGCGCAGACAGCAAAGGGTACCGGAAGAGTGGCCCACAAAGCCACGGCAGTTGCTTCCAGCGTTGAATCTGTAAAAAGACTTTCAATACTTATCAAATGATAAATATTAATTGTATTTAATCGTTCTAAAGGAAAAGCAACCGAAACCACCGGTCTTGGAATCAACGTCTACTAAAATTTCATTCAACATAAGAATGCAATACTATGAGATGATGGTCAAACACTGTGTTGCTATTTACCCAAACGCGCCTGATGCTTGGGAGCGGGTAAGTGAATCATAATTCGTGGGAATACATAATGCTTGAAAAATTATTTTTTTAGGCTCAAACTGAAGAGTTGACTGTTTTCAAAAAGTGTAACACCCCCGTCATCTACAAAAGCAGTGCACTTTTAGCGATAAATAAACTCAGAAAAGAGGCTGCAGGTCAATAACTATTTTCATCTCCAACTTTGATATATTTAATAACTGTGTGAACTTCTAGATTCGGGAAATAAACCAGCGAATTGTTCTAAAATGGTATCACATGAAGTGATATTAGCAGGAAAATTGGCGCAAAATACATCGTGGAGTGTTCAGAAAAAATTGTAAGTAATCGATGTATTCCAAAGTATTAGAAAACTAATACTTTTACTCTTGTTAAGTAAATAATCTACCTATATTTCAAGTAGTCGAAAACTTTTATCTGAAGTTTTGAAAAATTCCTGTCTTCTAGAGAAAATAATAGATATATCTTTTCTTATTTTTGTTTTTAATATCTTTGATACACGATAATCATTCAAAATTTTTATGATAACAATTGTGAAATCAAAATTAATAGCAAAAATGACAAAAAATGAGCATTTGATGCAACACATACTATTTTGTTTGGTCAACCGTTACAGGAAAACAGATTCAACAGTCGGCGGAGAACCCTTCGACAAACTTCCGGCAGAGAAGGCATACGATATGGTGTACGATTTGCGTCTGACCGAAGAGCAATTGATTTCGAACGGATATCCTCGTTCCGGCACTCGCGCTGGCACGGCTGTGATCACGAGTTGGAAGCCGATGAGGCGACCCAACGATACGGAGCGTTATTGCACTCGTTGCGGCAAAGTCTTCAATATGTCGATATACGATGAAGTGTGTGTAGATGAGTGTAACTATCACCCAAAGAGCACCGGTTATAGGAGAGGTAAGATGAATACATATTCATATGGACCATGAGTATATCGTTTTTCAATTCTAGGGTTCGCTGATAATTTGCACAGATGCTGTCAACAACCAGCCGGCACTCCTGGTTGCACATATGCTAACTACCATGTCAGCGACTACTTTGATGCGGAAAATCTTACGGGTTATGTGTCCACAATCGATAAGGACGAGTCGTATGTGCCGACCAAGAAGGACATATATGCGCTCGATTGTGAGATGTGTTACACAACCCATGGTATTGAACTGACACGCGTCACTGTTGTCGATATCAATGCGAGAACAGTTTACGACGCTCTTGTTAAACCGGACAATAAAATAGTGGATTACAACACGGTGTTAGTGTGGAATTTGGGTTACATTTTTAGAAATAGTACATTGTTTCTCTCTTTATTTTAGTTACTCTGGCATCACAGAGCAGATGTTGGCCAACGAGACACGAACACTGCGCGATGTGCAAGCAATTCTCATGTCAATGTTTCATTCGAAAACTGTACTCGTTGGGCATAGTTTGGAGAGTGATCTGAAGGCACTGAAGCTGATACATAGCGTTGTTGTCGACACGTCTGTGCTGTTTCCGCACAAGATGGGTCCTCCAAAAAAGCGTGCATTGAAAACACTTTGTATTGAGAATCTAAAGAGGATTATTCAGGAAAATGGTATAGTTTAATACAGAGCTAAAATGTACTCTTATGATTTATTAATACATAATTTTTTATATTCGCAGAGGCCGGTCATGACAGTGCTGAGGATGCAGAAGTTTGCATTCAATTAGTAAAATTTTATTTACGTAATAAAATAAGTTGAGAATAAGTTTTTATATGCGATATAACCAATGCAATGCATTGAACTTGTATATAACGAAGCAATAATGAACATATATTTGCTAAAACTCTCGTTTGAAACCAATCAATCAATGCCAACTCCATTTATAGTATTATAATTTATTATAAATAATTATAAAACATACTCGACCAATTTAAGTTTTTCCTTTTGAAGAGGTTTTATAGTTCTGTTTTTCATCTACTTGATTGTATGTTTCAGCATTTAAGTTATTACATTCGCTTTCCCTCGGAATCAACTAATTTATAGCATATTAATTATAGGCACATGTATGTAGAGTTGGTGAATTTAATATATCGAATAAAATATCCGACAGAATGGTCGAAAAATATGATTGCATGGTATTCTTAGGTGGTTTGAACGTGGTTTAAACAATAAGACTAATAATTATCTAATCGTTTTAGTTAAGCTTATGGAGTAACATTAAAAAAGAATAAAATAATAATAATGATTACCAATAAAATGCTCGTATTTTATGCAACATTTTTGGGGTGATATATTTGATGTGAAATATTTCTGGCGATTTTGAATATGTGGCATCGCCACGTCGTTGCACTCTGTCAAAACCTGATTGTTATTTGTTCCTCACTGAACACACCCAGTCAGTTTTTCATATTTTCTTTGTAAGAAATTTTCAAGAAATCTTTGAATTGGAATCGAAAAAGTGGGATTTCTTGTGAATACAGTGGGTTGAAAATGGAAACTGCAGTGGAAAAGGCAGACGAGCTGTCTGGTGCGTGCAGGAAAAGCCAGCCAAACGCTCGCAAGCGCCGCCACTCGGAGATTACAGACTGTGATGCTGCTGCTGTGATTGAAACTGGGCCCGGCTGCAACTCCCCAAACACGGATGATGTGCACTGCGGGGCCCCCGCGACCAAGTATCGCGAGCTGGAGTCCGGCGTTTTCCGAATCGACCAGTTCAGCGATGAGGTTCTGTTCGAGATATTCAAGAATCTGGACTCGTGGACATTGTTGGCGTTGATGAAGTATGAAGTGGGAATTGAATCTCAATTATCTAATACCGCTAACTTGTTATGCTTGCAGTTGTTGCTATCGCTTCAATAGTCTTGTACAAGATCACCGATTCTGGAATCACATTGATCTAAGCAAAGAGCCTCTCCCACTAGGTATGCTCGAGGGCGTACTGGAGCGCACTCACTGCCGCACGCACACCGTCCGCCTTCGGGGTCCCCCTCCTGCCCAGCACGTAGACGGCGAGATTCAGCAGTTCAACAAAACGATTGTATCAACTTTCAGTTCGCAGTGCACGCAGTTGTCGGTCTTGGAGCTGCAAGGAGTGACGATCGATTTTCGAATCGTAAGCTAAATGAACAGTCTATTGAAATTCATCTAACTAATATCCATCTCTAGTTTCGCATTATAGACTTCCCGAAAACATTGAAACGCCTAATGCTTATTGATTGCAATGTTTGTATTCCCGATCCAGAGGGCAAAAACATTTTCTCTGGCATAGATACACATCTGATGGAGTTGGAGGTATATTGAATCTCTCCAGTTTTTCGTCCTCACAATAAATGACTCCTATTTTTATTTAGGAACTTGGTATTGAGTATAGCGATTGGTTCGATCCACAATACATAATGACATTCTCAAAAGTGCCACAGTTGCGATGGCTCAGCATGAAAGGCTGTCAGCACATGGTGCAGTTTGTGGCTTATGGCAGTATAGCGGCTCGCTTCGGCTTCAAGCAGTTGGAAGTAAGGCCTTTTATAATACATGCAGAACTATTCTTAAGAGTATTCATTTTTAGTATTTGGATTTGCGTTTTACTCCCATAACGAACTCTGACCTTCAATGTTTTAACGCGGTGGGTACGTTGAAAGAAATACTATTGGATTGTCCACAAAATCTACGTAATTTGAAAAATGGAACTGAGGGAGCCAATGTGTCAACGGAAGAACCATCTTCAAGTGCGACAGCTACACATGCAAATAGTGGACAATCATCAGTTTCTGGACCAGCTTCCACGTCTTCATCTTCATCTTCGTCGCAACTTAATGTGACTATTTCATTGTCACCATCTTCTTCAGGTGTTAGCGGACCTGCAAATATTTCTATACAAAATCTGCGACCGGTGCAAAATGATCAGGATTCGCCCTCATCATCGTCGTCGTCCTCATCACCATCGTCGTCGTCGTCCTCTTCGCCTTCTTCGTCTTCATCGTCATCTTCTGCGTCGAATTCGCCCTCAAATCCCTACCCAGCCTCCCCATTAGTGCCAGTGGTAGCTGTTGCCAATGGTAGTTTACCGTCAAACAGTCGTTTCCTCCCACGTCCGGATCAAATAATATACCTCGATGTGCACAACAGACGTCGTCCTATAATCATGCATGGACCACCCCGTAGGCCGCCGAATAATCAAGCGGATCAACTGGATCAAGTGCTCATGAATCCAAATTTCTGGGATATGATTAACCCGTTGGGCAGAAGAGGTCAGAATCCTGCAGTCTCCGTCGGAAATCGACCGAACGATGCTGCCTCTGTAACGACGCTTAGGCGAAATCGTAACACACTTCGCGATCCTATATCAGATCGCGGAATTTGTTGCTTTGGCAGACCTCCGAATCCTGTAGACGATGCCATCATCTGGATACGAATTGGCTATCGGCCTAGTGAAAATCGTTTCGAGCGTCTAAGTGTGCGCAACTACAAGCGGGTGACGGACATTTCGCTCCAGCATTTAGTGCAGTGTTCCCCGCATCTGGTCTTTCTAGATCTTAGTGGGACGGGCGTGACGAAAGCGGGAGTACAAAAGTTCAAGGAGAGGAAGCCCGAGTGCCAGATTGTTGCAGATCACTTAATAGGCATAGAGGATGACGATTCGTTGGCGGAACCGGAGAATGGCGATCACAATTGAAGCAATTTGTCTGACGTCTAGTTGCAATGTTTTTGAGTAATTTTTTATAAGCATTACAATTGCTTACCCTTATTTTATCAAGGAAACATCGAGCGAAGTTGTTCTTAGTTAAAAGTAAAAATTCACTAGGTCATAAATTAGTTCATAAGGAAATGATTTAACAATGTATTTGCTAGTATTAAAAACAAATTAAAATCTAATATACTCCCATATATATTTACCAATAATTAAAAACAAAACAATTTAATACAAGACAGTATTTAACTTCGACGGAAAAATCACTTTCAAATGCAGTTTGCGAATGGATTGCATTTTATTTCCATTTAAAGATTCACAATTCAAATAAATATTTGTAAAATAATTGACAGAATGAGTTCATTGCAATTAGTCATCTGGAGTGTTGTTGGCAGAGGAGCCATCATCGTCGTCGTCGTCATCATCATCGTCGGAGTCGTCATCAGAATCCGACTCGGAGCTCTGGCAGTCGGGGATTTCGCCCGTGAAGAAGAGAATAGCCTTCGGAATGACGCGCTCCTTGAGATAGAAACCCAACTCGAAGTCGTTTTGCAAAATCGACTGTAACGAAGAAGTAGCGAAATGATAAATATCCAATAAGAATATTCCAACATTGAGACGGACGACACACATTTATATCACCGTATTTGGGATCCTCAACGTCTTCGGGCAGAGTGGGTGGATTGAAGAAATCGAAGAACGATGAGTAGACTGAAAAGTACGAACGCAAAGAGATGGATGCTAAATTTTTCCAAACCATCAACAACATCAGTTTAAGTGCACAACCGACGGACGGACGCGAACCTGGGGCCGCCGCCCCATGGTGGACCCACCTTTCTTCTCCTTCTCCCTGTCCTTTTGCTTCCACTCGATTTGACAGCCCTCGCATTTGAATATCTCGGCGCCATCGTACGACAGGGGATCCTCCATGTCCGGCAGGCAATTGAGAAAATATGTTTTTGTCAGGATGCTGTTCGAAAAGAACGGATTCGGCTCGAAATGAAACTCGATAGCGAATCGAACAATGGGCTCGTTGTACAAGTTGGTGCGCACATCCATCAAATGCTGGGGGAGAAGCAAGTGTAATTTACGTTTACAACATTAAACGCCTTTGGGCAAAATGTGTGTGTGTGTGAGTGTGTTTGGTACTGACTGCCAGAATCTGCTCATCCTTCTTGCTAATGAACTCCGTATACGAGGCCTTCAGCACTCGCAGCCAGAAGTTTGACACGTTTCCACTGACGGAGGCGTCGCCAGGTGCGGATTTCCTGAAATCGCTAAAGGACAACGTTTCATTAATTCTCTATTAATTAACTAGATACACATATTTGTTTGCTAGTGCAACTCACTCTAGGACTCTCTTCCTCTGCTCGAAGATCTCGTTGTGCTTCGACTCGTAGGACTTCTCCATGTTGTAGATGTCTCGCTGCAGCTCGACGTCCAGCTTGATCGTCTCCAAGTAGAGCTTCTTCAGCTCCCCAATGGTCTTCTTCTCGCGTTCCGTGTATTTCTGCTCCTGTCCAGGAAGATAGTCGGAGTTCAGAGATTTTTCGCTTGGCCAGCGTGGACGATGGAGCTCTCACCTGATGCTTCTTCTTGCCGGGTGCCGTCGACGTCTTCGGGGTGGCCTTCGACGAGGGGCGCGTCGTCGTGGAGTCCATTCTTGAGCTGTTCCGCACGTCTTCTTCTTCGTTCCTCGCTGCGAAGAGATAAAATTCGGCCTTTTCACCCGACAGAAAATAGAAATATACTTATTTTCCTTCTTACAATCTCCGCTTGAAGTAAAACTCAATAATTTTCGTATTTAGAAAATAGAAAAAATCCCAAACAAACCCTTCCGAAATGAAAACAAGTGGAAAACGACTTCGGACTCATTTGCTTTAATTGCGAACGCCTCCATCCGAATCCCCCACCCTTCATTTGAGGCGTTGTTGATATTGTTGTTGTTGTTGTCGCAAGTGTAAATTGGGGTAAATACGTTTTAGTTAAAATGCAAGCAGCGCGTCTCCTGTAATTTCACATCAGACTAAGCAACGCAGCCAACTGTCGCTCTGAACGGTTGTTGACCGTCATTAGGCGATGATATCTCCGAGTTCTCCGAAACTCCAGCGATAACGGTATTCAAATCACGTTTCACTCATATTTTTGCTATGCGTAACGGTTTCGCGATTTTCCTCCCTCGCTTTCAACGGACTCAACGATCGGACGGACGACCGTGGGACGAATCAAATTAGCGCGAATCACTGCAATCGATGTACTTCACTTCACTTTCGACCAAACGCTCATCTTTTTTCTTTTTGATACACTTCAATTTCACTTTTCTCATAAAAAACCAAGTTACCCACTTATAAGTTTTTTCATTGTTGAAAAAAGGCCTGAATCAATTTCACTTGATTTTTTCTTCACCGAAATCCGGTTTAATTAACTGCGAATACTCGAAGGAATTCAATTTATATGCAATCAATATAAAAATTCGCATATGCGTATGTGTTCATTGTATTTGTGATAAAAAAGTTATGTAGTGGAGATAAGTGGAAATGGCGTTTTTCTGCTGTTATTATAATCCTTTTCAAGAAGCAGCCATCCAAACTTGGTTAAAATTGAACAATTGGAAAAACAGATTTTCCATTGTTTTCATGATGTATTCTTTTATTTCTTTAAAGTTTACAAAAATTAGAAACATTTCTTTGTAAATGCCAGTGGTTGTATAAAATAATTAAAATAATACAGTGGTGGACCAGTATAACGAAGGATATAATGTCCAGGGTTCGCTCGTTATATCGAAATACATATTTCTTTTCATAAATATTAGCATAGTAGAAGGTTAAAATCTATTCGTATTATACTAATGCATTTATTAACAAAAAACCGAAAAAAATACACACATGAACAAAATTATTTATTTATAGGAAAAAAAAAAATTGTTTTCTTGTACTAGAATTTGTTATGTATATAGAAAGAATACTTAATTTTTGAACCGTTCGTTATTTAGAGTCATCAAGCGTTCGTTATACATTTTATATCGGCGCTCGTTATACTGTACCAACACTGTATCATGTTTCCTTTCCATCCACATCCACCCAACAAAGCCAGCAGATGGTTTGCTGGGGTCTTGGAGTTCTTTGAGACACCTACGGGGACTCCTTCGAGATCCCTATGAGGACACCTGCGACCCGAGTCGTAGTGGGCCGTACTGGTGGTTGGAGGTGAAGTGAGCTGAGGGGCGGAAGCGAAACAAAATGTAATAAAAATTATGAGTGGGAATAAAAATGTGGAAAAATGTAAACAAATTCACCGAGGCGGAAGTAAAATTCTTTCCGCTCGCTCGTTCGATTGTTTTCATTCCTCTGCATGAGAGTGTGTGTTTGGGGTATGTGGGAGTGTGTGAGAGTGGTTGCCGCTACACATGCGGCCGCAACTGACCAGCGTCGGCGACACACTTCACGTTATTAATTTTTCATAATCACCTTTGGGAAATTAAGTTAAAACCGTTTTCTCTTGCACTTTCTCATCGCTCGCCTTCGGAGTAGAAGGACTCCTTGCAGGATATTGTTAAATTTGTAGTTTTTTAGTTGTCTCATCTCGACCCTGTGTTAATTGTTTTTCATATATTGTTGTTGGTCTCTTTGTTGGTGGATTAAAATAAAATAACAAGTAAAAAACAAGATAAATAAAATAATAAATTAACGAATTTCCATAAAGATTGGTCTGCATGCTGCCCTTTGATATTGTCCATGAATCGTCACACACACACACACTCAGCACTATGTCCATTTTCTCACCCAAACATACAAAGGCTTTCACACACATACGCACATGCTCTAAGTATTGCTTTAAGCCAAATTGCAATTTGTTCTTAGAATGTTGACGTCTTTCGTCTGCTCTTCCTCCATACATATTGGTATGTATATAGATATGTATGTATGTATATTTCGGTGATAATATAATAAGTTTGAATAACAATTTTAATTACGAGAAGATTTTTTTCTAGAATAAACCCGGAAATTGCTTTAGAGCCAGGGTGGCCAGGCGTGGCGAAAGAAGACCTCAACATTCTGAAACTTTCAATCTTAACGTGTGGGTGCAGGCGATAAATTGAGGGTGGCAGGAAAGAAAATGAAAAAAAAAACACCTCCCTATCACTCTCTCTCTTTCTGCATGCGGTTTACATTCTTCCGGAGAGGTTTTTCTCTACATAAATTTTTCGCCAATAATTGTTCCTTCTAGTACAAAATGTTTGCATTAACCGGAGTTCACCACAGCAGCCGTCCCTTTCCCTCCCCTCCCCTCCCTTCCATCCCATACCGAATCAACCAAATCCACCCACCGCCCGCCTTCCATCGTCCGTCCGACTTCCGCCATCCACCATCCACAACCTGGTTGATTACAAGTTTGCGGATAGGAATTCTTCATCTTGATACGAATTTAATTAACAAACAAGTGCCGGCCCACGTCGTGATCCTGGTCGCCTGGTGGTGGCACCCTACAACATGGCGAAGATCAAAGAGAAAGAGAGTTAAAGAGTCATCTACAGAGACGGCCTTTGAGACCGGCAGCGGATCCTGGAAGACCCAGACTAAATTTAGACCAACGTTGGACGAGCTCCGCACAATTCCTGGCATTTGCAGCCGAGGACCAAGACAGGGGTCGGTTGTAGGGCTCCGTGAATGATGAACTCGCTCGGACAGACGACTGACACCTCAAACAAGACAGACGGACGGACTGACGTCAGGAGTCGAGCAGCAGGAGAGAAAATTTTCAAGTGCAAGTCTGCAGAAAATTCACTTAAATCAACGACAGGTGCTCTGTATATGAGAGTGTGTATGTATGTCGGGACGTGTGTGTGTGTGTAGGGATGGGGGTAGGTTTCTGGAACAGATCCCTCAGATGTAGGCTGTGGATGGTGGTAAATTCCCTTAGAGCTGCGCCTCACATGGACGTGTTAATTTGGGTCATTGTAATTAACTCGAACTTAAATGATTTTCCTCGGAGGACGCTTAAGTGAGCTTCGCTTTAAGCATCGAAACCTCGGCCGACGACGAACTTGCATCTTGTGGATAGCAATAAAAACGAAAATCCCAACAACAATAACTACAACAACAACGACATGCTTCTCGGTTATCGAGCCTTGGTTTTTACCAACCCATAATTTTTGCCTCTTCACCTTTTTCCTTGGGCAGACAGAGTGATGGAGACGTCGAGAGGATGATGTTGGTGGTGGAAACTTTTTAAACTACAAAAATATTAATAAAAACAAAAAGAAACCAAATAGAGATCAGGGTGAGAAAACTTTTCAATTTTCTTCACGCCGAGTGCAAAATTATGTTTAAAACAATTATTTTCGTCCAATTATACACAAACTAACATTTTTCATCTCTCACTCTCTCTCGTTACTGTTCACTCACTCGCTCACTCCATATACAACTCCCACAGAGCTTCTCTTTCTCTCCCTCTGTCTGTCTTCGTGCCACTCATCATTAGCGTGGAGTCGGACGGACAGACGGACGGAAGGATGACAGACCGTTACCGGAGCCCATCAGCAGGAGTGGACTGTGGCACCCGAACATGGTCGCTTCATGCGGTGCTGGAACCTCGTTCCGTGTGTTTGTGGCGCTTTCATTCAGTCCGCAGAGCATCGCGGTCCACCGACAACACTGGCTCATCCATAACTGGAATTAGTTTCCAGCTCATTTCGGGGAAACCTTAACTCTTCGGATCTAAGTCTAGGATCGCGGATCGAGGGGATTGAAAACAAGCCCTCCTATATTTATATTTTAACAATCCTCCCCGCCCAACGTGTTTGTGGAAAAACTACACCATGGACACAACTCCCTGGGGGGTTCGGAGCCCGAACTGTTCCGAGGGTGGTATCAATTCCTGGCTTGTTCCCATTGTTAATTGGAACAATCGCATTCGCGGAACCGCCGGCGGAAAAGTTTAACGCTTGCGGCTATTTCGCAAAAATAGTTTAATTAAATTCATGTGTCTGTAAACAAAAACACTGGCACCATAGCCACGTTCATTTTTAATATGTGCTGTAATTTCCGTTGTGTTGTGAACTCTGTTTTCGAAATATTTTTTAATTAAATGTTGAGTTCATTGTCCGAATATAATGAAGTTCGATGAATTCAATAAATTCCTTCATTTCAGCCTTTCAGTTCCACTTGAGGCTTGGAGTGGGCTGAAAATGAAAATGTTTCATAAATGGTTCATATAAAGAAAGATTTCATATAAAGAATTTTCCTACATTCAGCGTTCAGCGTTCAAAATCAAGGCTATACATGAAAGTTCCTCAATTTTCAAAATTCAACATTTCCAAAAAATTTCAACATTTTTGATAAAAAATATCAAATTATTAATCTATACTGTTCGACTATGTTCGGCTACAAATTCTGAGAATGTTTCCTATTTTATATTTTTACTGGTTAGCTTGTAACGAATAAGCAGTAGTCTTGGCTAAAGACGGCTGAGAAGAGCGAGTGATGTGGCAAGGACCGGAAGCGGATGCACACGAAGGTTCCGGCTCGTCGGCAATTGGGAGTGGGATCTTGCTTCCGGTGTCTTGTTCGCCATGTTGAATATTGCTCTCAGCTACTACTCTCCGAAACGGATGGTGCGTGCAGAGAAATTAGAGTGAAAAATGAAAGGGGAAAAGAAAGAAGTGGAAGGTATCGGTAGCCATGATCTCAACCTCTTCGAGTTGCCTTAAGATGTTCGATGGACAACTCCTAGCCCGCCCAACCTGATCATCGTGGTTCCAACCGAGTGTTGAGCGATGATCCCACTAAAAACACTACACGGACAGACGACCCATTTCCCGAAAAGAAATACTAATTTAGAAATTCATAATTAACAATATTTAATTCCTAAAATAATTCATTAATGTCTACTAAATAAGTTATAATAAAAGTCAAAAGCATGTAGGCGTTAAAATGCAATTAATTCAGATGACTTAAAACTAGTAAAAGTAAGTAAAGGTAAGTATAAATGATATTAAGATAAGTATAAATGACATTAAGGTAAGTAGCAATGAAATGCAGTGTAAGCGATTCAAAACTATGGTAGGTGTAAGTTGAACAAAAGTATGGTAAGTGGCATATTCAGTTAAGATGGCTGATATTGTTTTGAAGTTTTTCTTTTTGAATTTATCTATTTTCTTTTTATTTTAATCATAATTGCATCGAGAAATTATTGGCATATGAATATCAAAATGGGACATGAGGCATTTTCTTTATTTACGTATATTTTGAATTAATTTTAATTTTGGCATAAAATTCATTTAATTTTTCTTTTTTTGATATAAAAATTATTTAAATTTTTTCTTTTAATTATTATATTTTTTGTATTTTTATTTTTTTTTCTTGATAACTTGTTAAGAAGAAATTGTATAAAATTTACAACTTTAAATTCGAATCGCGAAATAAAAGTCGAGTTCATGAACAAAACCCTAAATGAAAAGCATGAAGCCACAATTGCAATGTAAAGCCTGTATTGTTGTTGTTACAGGTTTTGCATAAACGAAATACCCGAGAGCGAGAGAGCGGGGTTCGAACATGTTCTATGCAAACTCTCTCACTGACGTTGCAATTATGCTCTCACCATTCGCGAACTAGAAAAGAAGCAGAATTGACACACTCACTTTGTTGTTCTTATTGCTCCTACGCTGAAAGATCTTTCATCGTTGTGGAACCTGTGCCTGTTGAAAGAGACGGGAAGAGAGAACGAACTCCACCAAAGTTGTGGATCGCGGGAGAGATCGATTTAAGAGGGGAAATGTAAATGCACTCAACTTAGTAGTGGGTTACCATTTTGTTAACATTTATTAAGACGCGCGAGATAATTAACTTAACAGATTACCAACTTTTCTTTTCGTTAATTTTAAATATGCCTTCTTTTATATAGCTTTTTTTTCCAGCGTTTTCCCGATTTTTACACTAAATTTATTGCCATATTAACATTTTTCTGTATTTCTCTTTTTCTCTCGTTCTTCTATTTCTCTACCTACTCGTTAGTCTACCATTTGCTCACTCCCGCACTTATTTGTTGTTGTTTTTCATTTTTTTTTCTTCTTATTATTATTTTTATTCACTCTTGCCACATTTTAAACTAAAACTAAAGCTAAACTATATCTTAACACTAATATTAACACTAATGAAGTTTCTACTGCGAACGAAACATTTTGGGGGTTTTCTTACATGCCCCTAGGGATATTTATAGTTTTTTCCCTTTTTTTTCACAAATTTAATTTTTCAATACGAGAAGCCTCTGAGTCGTTTCTTTATGGGCTTTTCCGCGTTTTAAATGTTTTTTAGACGCAGACTGCGTTTTGCCAATTTATTTAAACACTATTAAGCGATTTTTGGGGAATTTTTACAGGATCTCTTTGCTGGTCGATGATTCGGGTCGCGCCTCGCGAAAACTGTCAGCTGTCGCCAGTTTCTCCTCTTTCTTTCTTCTCCACAATTCCAGCGTTTCTTCTTTACGTATTATATTTCGCTCTGGAGCTTCCAATATATAAAAAAATTGCTGGATTCTCTATTGAATTTCTCAGCACTCCACCGGACAGCTGATAAGGTTATTGAACCTTTCAAAAAAATATATTTTGGAAAGAGAGAGTGTGAGACAAAAACCGACCACTACATACAAAATAATGAAAACTTACTTTTTGATGAAAACTTTAAATTTTAACCCTTTTCCCAATGAAAATCACTGAGGATTTCAGAGGAAAAAGGAAATTAAATTCCGATGGTGATTCTTGCGGTGTCGAAATTTTGTACTCGTACACCAACAAAATAAAGTTGGAGCCGTTTGTTGCCCTCAACGACCGTACTTGCTGTGAAAATTGGTTGATTGAACTTTATATGTTCAAGGCCAGAATCGTAATGATCGAGAAAGGACTTCTCACGATCGTTGGGACTTGAAGTCGATCTGCAGACAGAAATTCGAACCGTTTCTGCACGATCAAAGTTCATTACATTGAGATGATAAAGAGAGACGGAAGTGGTGTTCGCAATGAACTTAGTTTAGAAACCAACCCATTTCCGAATTTCTCGCATTGTGATAGTGTGGTGAAAACTTGGCTACAATCGCCGGTACAAGCTAACATACCTGAATAGGCTATATAAATTTAATATTAACCATGAAGGTATTTAATTAAAATTAAAAGAGATTTTCTTATATAAAATTCTCTCTCCTATATTACGTTGTCATGGTTTTTTGTTGTTATTTTTGTCTTTCGGTTCAATTCAAAGTCAACTCGAATACACTTCGAAAAGGCAAACTGACAATGAAATATTGAGGTTTATACAATTTAATTTAAATTTTATGAAATTGTTTTGGGTAAAGAATGAAAAAATTATAAATGTATCCAAGATAAGACAAATGCAATACATTTTAATGCCTCTACATAACTACTAACGAAATTATATGGTAAATTATAATGTTGCGACATTCCTATTAAATTTCATGAATTTCATACAGTATTTATTGGATCAAAAATTTGTTTTTGACAACTTTATTTTTTGAATAAAATGACATTTTGACATAATTTACTCAATTGTAATCATTTATTTGTTGTGAAAAGAGAGAACATTTTCAGAACTCCGTAGCTTACAACATAACGATGAAACTACATGTATATTTCTGTGCAAATGCTACCTTAGTGCAACTAATTTTATCGCACACCGTTCAAAAAAACGTTAATGGAAAGTGTTTACGCCAAACATCGAATCACCGACGTCAGGATTAGATTCATGTTTGTCTACATGTTGGCAAACATTGTTCAATGTTTTAGGGCTTTGTGTAGGTGCATATAGGAATCGTCGGAAAAGTCTCCACTTTATTGTGTGGAAGGGTCACGAACTCATCCGAAGTTTTCCGACGATCAGTCACTTCTTAGATCACATAGGTGATACACGTCACTTTTTAGATCACATAGGTGATAGACGAGTCACTTCTTATATCACATAGGTGATACATCTCACCAGAAAGAGATCACGTTTGCGTCACATAGGTGAACGACGACTTAAGTTTTGGATCACATAGGTGATTATCATATTGTGTAAATAAAGAATATTTACTGCTCCAGAAATTTACAGTGTTTTGATTTTCTGCGACATCAATTCTTCACGACGATTTTGCTGCGGAACGAGTTTGGTTGCCGTTTTCAGTTGCCGATTTGCCGGACGGACAATTTTGGTTTTGCCGACGGCATTTCACTGCGCGAACCATCCACCCCCCCAGCCCCGCTACTAAGCCCAGAGCACCAGCGCCAACTTTAATTATTAATTGGCCAGCGCGCTCTACATTTTGGTCCTTCGAGCCGGATCTTCGCCGCCACACCAGAGTCATCAGTTCCAGAGCCATCAGAAAAAAAGGTGCGTGGAATATAGTGTTTGATTTGGTGTCCCCTCTTGCGTTTTTATAAATAAAAACAGAATAATTTATTTATTCAAATTCGCGAACTCGCCCGAACTCTCCGCGAAAATTGTCAATTCGCCGCAACTCAAAACGTTTGAGTCGAAAAAGTGCGCCAAAAGAGTGTGTGAATAGTCACACACATCTTTCCTCTTTTTCAACAGTTGTGCACAGTGGGTCATAGAGACCAAATTTTACTGTCCAACTGGTTAGCGGTTCATAACCAATAGTGGTTATTTAAGTTTTCCTCGCAATCTTGACAATTCGCTGTGTTTATTTTGGAAAATTAAAAATCCAACATAAGCATACAAATTGTGCGAGAAAACAAAAGCCCCACTGTAAAACTGCTCGATATTCGATCGCTGCAAACAAACAGTGCAACGAGTTGCAACGACACTCGTTCCCTTCTTACGCACTAAGCATAGTGCAAGCCATCCGCACACTCACAAATTGATCTCTCCAATTTCGTCTTCTATCTCTGTTTGTCTCACGGGCACAACAGAATAGAAGACAACAAGAGTCTACGCGTCGCCAGAGGCACGCATAACAACAACAACACAGAAGAGAGTGCAAAAAGTGCACACACCGTACAAAAAACGGACGGTCTGCACAAGCGAGTGCAGACAACAACAACCACACTGCGAGCGGTGCGCAATAAGAGAGCGTACCCCCAACACAAAATAATTAGGCAAGTGGCCTTAATTTTGCAAATACACCCAAGCGAAAAAGTTAGGCAAGTCGCCTTAATTTAATATAATATATTTAAAATATATTAAATTATATTTTGAATTATATTATATTTTTATATATTTTCGTGTTGGCCTGAGTGATTTGGGGATCACTCAGAAGAAAATTTTGTTTTTGTGTGCGATATTTTTGTTGTTTTTTAAATACAAATTTAAAGATTTTTGTTTGGTCCGTGTTTTTAGCACTAACCCAAGTTAAATATGTCCTCATATGAGACTTTCATTCGGGTTACCGATGATGTTGTCGTTTTCGAGTCTGAATTTGATTCAACTCCATTGTCCGATCACTCTCCTTTCACACTTGAAGTTCAAAAGGATGAGTTAAAATCTTTGTGGCTAGATGTCAAGTCGTCATATGAGACGATTTTACATCGACGATCCATAACCAAAGCCGACGATGAGGCAATGGACTTAACAACGCTTAAAGTTAAGTATCGTGTTTGCTACGATGCATATGTCCGTTGCATGGGGAAAATGAATCAATTGATTCACGAATTTAGTCAATCAATTTCCGAACCAAAGGAAATTGATCCCCTTCCCATGTCTAGTCACAGCATCAATCTGCCTCCGGTAGATATCGATGTTTTTCATGGTGACTATTTGTCCTGGCCGTCTTTCCGAGACATGTTCACCGCTATTTATATGTCGAATCAGCGGCTGACCCCAGTAGAGAAGCTCTACTATTTAAACCAGAAGACTTCTGGAGAGGCGAAAGACATAGTTAAGAAATCGCCTCTCACACATTACGGTTTCGTTACCGCTTGGCAAAATCTTGCTGACCGGTACGAAAACAAGAGAATCCTCATAAACAGTCAACTTAAAGTTCTGTTTAATCTCCCAGTAGTCCAGGTGGAATCAGGAAGTTCCATTAGAAAGCTGCAGCGGGACATAAATAATTGCATTTCGATGTTTCAATTGTATGATATGGATATCAGCAATTGGGACGCCATATTTGTTTATTTATGTTCCACTCGGCTACCTGAGGCTACGCTCTCATTGTGGGAGCAAAGTATTGTTTCCAAGTCTGAAATCCCACGGTGGGCGGACATGGACAATTTCTTGACGAATCGTTTCCAGACGTTGGAAACAGTTTTAGACATACGAAGTGCCACAACTTCAAGGGCGTCTGTGAAAGTTACGGCTTCGCACAATAATTTCGACACAAGACGCATAAATTCCCACTATGCAAATGTCAATAAAGTGACATCTTGCAGACTTTGTTCTAATGCACACGGTATTAGAACATGTCCTAGATTTTTTGAGATGACAGCAAAAACACGGTTTGCTACAGTTCGACGACTGAACTTGTGCCTGAATTGCTTGTCGTATTCTCATAAAATTCGAGATTGCAACAGTGCTTTCAATTGTGGAACGTGTAAACAACGTCACCACACGCTTTTGCATCGCGATGCTTCTACTCGGTCGACTTCGGAAGAGTCCAGTCGACATGGAACCTCGCGCCCGTCTACCTCTCAGGTACACAGCCGTGAAGGTAGCCCACAACAGTCTACCTCCGATAGCTCTGAAATAGTTCAGAGTGACGTGCGGGGGTCCCCCAAGGTGCTTCTGGGTACTGCGATGGTGACTATTTGTCACAATGGAGTCGAGTACGAAGCCAGAGCGCTAATAGATCCTGGTTCTGAAGGAACCTTCATTTCAGAACGTCTGCAAAACGTTCTCAAAATCCCCTACACTCGAGATAGTGCACAAATTTCGGGCTTGAATGCGAGAGTCGCCGTTCAAGTCTCGAAACGGTGCACGGTTGTGATAGGTTCTCCAAAGGATTCCAACTTTAGAATTAAAGTATCGGCTTTAATTCTCTCGAAGTTGACAGGAAACCTTCCAACCACTTCGATCAATCCCTCCGTGGTTGATCAAATACCGAATCTCAATTTAGCCGACAAGAATTTCCATCAGAGTGGAAAAGTCGATGTCTTGATTGGTGGGGATCTGTACCCACAAATCATTTTGGAAGGTGTTCGACATCAAGTTGTAGAACACTTAATAGCCCAAGACACGGTCTTTGGATGGATTCTCACTGGCCCTCTACCGTGTCAAACATCCACCAAAACCATTATGTCTTGCTACACAGAAGTTTCGCTTCCTGCTCGACTATACTACCCATCGGGGATCAGTCGACGTAAGTGGAATTCCCCAACATGCGATTCGAGAGTTCGGGTCGCGGAAAACAGAACCATTGGATTATCGAAAATCCAGCAACCGTCGAGCAATGTTCTACATGGTGTTTGCCATCTGAAGCGTTGCACTGATAAGTTCAGATGCAACCGCAAATATCACTCGATGCTGCACGGGCATTCGGATGAAGAAATAAGGCACTTAGAATCTTCGCGGGCCGATGAGAGTCTCCGTGAACTCAGGAAAAAATCTCCTGAGTCACGTGATCCCCGGGGTGACGGGGTCGAGGGCGGTTTCCTTTCGGAGGGAGAGTCAGTGATCCAGAAGCGATCGTGGCGTTCTCTCCGGGAAGAATCGACCGGGGATGAAGGGCTGGAGATCGAAGCGCTCGTTGAGGAGGATCCTCACCGTCCCGCGGAAGAGCAACCTTCTCTCCCCCCTCCATGCACCGAGCTCGTGAATCCTTCTGCGAGTTCGGTGCGACGAAAGGATGGCGCCAGTCACGGGACTGAGTCTCATCGCTTTCGTACCTCTTTACACGCTGACCGCAGGAGAACGGAGCGTTTGGATCAGCTTTCGCTGCGCCCTCGGAGACAACACCCGCGCAAGACAGTGCCAGAGCGAAATGAGAAGCCTCGACGGTTTGAGGGCAAAGCCCACAAGCGCATTCATCAGGATGGAACTTCCCTGAGCAGGCAAGAAACGGTGGCAGGAATGATGCCCAGAATGGTACCGCACCTGGTTGCCCAGACAGCAAATTAAGCTGGACCACCCCGAAAATTACAAGGTTAACCACCGCATCTGACACCAAATCAAACCTATATGTACCACGCCCTATCTTATTATGAATTATAAACTTTATGTATTTTATGTATAGTAGATACTTAATTTATTCGTTTGCAGTGATGCTGCAAGGTGGGCGGAATGTTTACGCCAAACATCGAATCACCGCCGTCAGGTTTAGATTCAAGTTTGTCTACATGTTGGCAAACATTATTCAATGCTTTAGGGCTTTGTGTAGGTGTATATAGGAATCGTCGGAAAAGTCTCCACTTTATTGTGTGGAAGGGTCACGAACTCATCCGAAGTTTTCCGACGATCAGTCACTTCTTAGATCACATAGGTGATACATCTCACCAGAAAGAGATCACGTTTGCGTCACATAGGTGAACGACGACTTAAGTTTTGGATCACATAGGTGATTATCATATTGTGTAAATAAAGAATATTTACTGCTCCAGAAATTTACAGTGTTTTGATTTTCTGCGACATCAATTCTTCACGACGATTTTGCTGCGGAACGAGTTTGGTTGCCGTTTTCAGTTGCCGATTTGCCGGACGGACAATTTTGGTTTTGCCGACGGCATTTCACTGCGCGAAGCATCCACCCCCCAGCCCCCCAAACCCGCTACTAAGCCCAGAGCACCAGCGCCAACTTTAATTATTAAGTGGCCAGCGCGCTCTACAGAAATCCTAAATTGTATATCCGTAAATACGCATTATTTCGCGAAAAGGACGTTAATTCGTAACGACCTCTAATTTTTTGAAAATTCTATAAATCATGCAATTTTTCATGGAAATTTTAAATTGTTCATATCTCCTTATTTTTTTTATATATTTATATATATATTTATTTTGCGAAAAGGACGTTAATTCGTAACGATTTTGAACCTCTAAATTTTTGAAAATGAATGCAATTTTTCATGAAAAACTTAAACTGTTCATATCTCCGTAAATACGCGTTATTTTGCGAAAAGGACGTTAATTCGTAACGACCTCTAAATTTTTGAAAATGAATGCAATTTTTCATGAAAAACTTAAATCGTTCATATCTCCGTCAATACGCGTTATTTGGCGAAAAGGACGTTAATTCGTAACGACCTCTAAATTTTTGAAAATGCGTGCAATTTTTTATGAAAAATTTAAATCGTTCATATCTCCGTAAATACGTGTTATTTGGCGAAAAGGACGTTAATTCGTAACGACCTCTAATTTTTTGAAAATTTCATAAATCATGCAATTTTTCATTGAAACCTTAAATCGTTCATATCTCCTTAAATACGGGTTATTTCGCGAAAGGTACGTTAATTCGTAACGACCTCTAATTTTTTGAAAATGAATGAAATTTTTCATGAAAAACTTAAATCGTTCATATCTCCGTAAATACGCGTTATTTGGCGAAAAGGACGTTAATTCGTAACGACCTCTAATTTTTTGAAAATGCGTGCAATTTTTATTAAAAACTTAAATCGTTCATATCTCCGTAAATACGCGTTATTTTGCGAAAAGGACGTTAATTCGTAACGACCTCTAAATTTTTGAAAATGAATGCAATTTTTCATGAAAAACTTAAATCGTTCATATCTCCGTAAATACGCGTTATTTGCCGAAAAGGACGTTAATTCGTAACGACCTCTAAATTTTTGAAAATTTCATAAATCATGCAATTTTTCATTGAAACCTTAAATCGTTCATATCTTCTTAAATACGGGTTATTTCGCAAAAAGTACGTTAATTCGTAACGACCTCTAAATTTTTGAAAATGCGTGCAATTTTTTATGTAAAATTTAAATCGTTCATATCTCCGTAAATACGCGTTATTTGGCGAAAAGGACGTTAATTCGTAAGGACCTCTAATTTTTTGAAAATGCGTGCAATTTTTTATGAAAAATTTAAATCGTTCATATCTCTGTAAATACGCGTTATTTTGCTAAAAGGACGTTAATTCGTAAGGACCTCTAATTTTTTGAAAATTTCATAATTCATGCAATTTTTCATGGAAACCTTAAATCGTTCATATCTCCTTAAATACGGGTTATTTCGCAAAAAGTACGTTAATTCGTAACGACCTCTAATTTTTTGAAAATGCGTGCAATTTTTTATGTAAAATTTAAATCGTTCATATCTCCGTTAATACGCGTTATTTTGCGAAAAGGACGTTAATTCGTAACGACCTCTAATTTTTTGAAAATTTCATAATTCATGCAATTTCATGCAATCGATCATATCTCCTTAAAGACGGGTTATTTCGCGAAAAGTACGTTAATTCGTAACGACCTCTAATTTTTTGAAAATTTCATAAATCATGCAATTTTTCATGGAAATCGTTATTTCGCGAAAAAAAATTTAAATCGTTCATATCTCCGTTAATACGCGTTATTTTGCGAAAAGGACGTTATTTCGTAACGACCTCTAATTTTTTGAAAATTTCATAAATCATGCAATTTTTCATGGAAATCGTTATTTTGAGAAAAGGACGTGAATTCGTAACGACCTCTAAATTTTTGAAAATGAATGCAATTTTTCATGAAAAACTTAAATCGTTCATATCTCCGTCAATACGCGTTATTTGGCGAAAAGGACGTTAATTCGTAACGACCTCTAATTTTTTGAAAATGCGTGCAATTTTTTATGAAAAACTTAAATCGTTCATATCTCCGTAAATACGCGTTATTTTGCGAAAAGGACGTTAATTCGTAACGACCTCTAATTTTTTGAAAATTTCATAAGTCATGCAATTTTTCATGGAAATCTTAAATTGTTCATATCTCCTTATTTTTTTTATATATTTATATATATATTTATTTTGCGAAAAGGACGTTAATTCGTAACGACCTCTAAATTTTTGAAAATGCGTGCAATTTTTTATGTAAAATTTAAATCGTTCATTACTCCGTAAATACGCGTTATTTGGCGAAAAGGACGTTAATTCGTAAGGACCTCTAATTTTTTGAAAATGAATGAAATTTTTCATGAAAAACTTAAATCGTACATATCTCCGTAAATACGCGTTATTTGGCGAAAAGGACGTTAATTCGTAACGACCTCTAATTTTTTGAAAATGCGTGCAATTTTTTATGAAAAATTTAAATCGTTCATATCTCCGTAAATACGCGTTATTTGGCGAAAAGGACGTTAATTCGTAACGAACTCTAAATTTTTGAAAATGCGTGCAATTTTTTATGAAAAATTTAAATCGTTCATATCTCCGTAAATACGCGTTATTTGGCGAAAAGGACGTTAATTCGTAACGACCTCTAATTTTTTGAAAATTTCAGAAATCATGCAATTTTTCATTGAAACCTTAAATCGTTCAGATCTCCTTAAATACGGGTTATTTCGCGAAAGGTACGTTAATTCGTAACGACCTCTAATTTTTTGAAAATGAATGAAATTTTTCATGAAAAACTTAAATCGTTCATATCTCCGTAAATACGCGTTATTTGGCGAAAAGGACGTTAATTCGTAACGACCTCTAATTTTTTTTGAAAATGCGTGCAATTTTTTATGAAAAACTTAAATCGTTCATATCTCCGTAAATACGCATTATTTTGCGAAAAAGAAGGTTAATTCGTAACGACCTCTAAATTTTTGAAAATGCGTGCAATTTTTTATGAAAAATTTAAATTGTTCATATCTCCGTAAATACGCGTTATTTGGCGAAAAGGACGTTAATTCGTAACGACCTCTAATTTTTTGAAAATTTCATAAATCATGCAATTTTTCATTGAAACCTTAAATCGTTCATATCTCCTTAAATACGGGTTATTTCGCGAAAAGTACGTTAATTCGTAACGACCTCTAAATTTTTGAAAATGCGTGCAATTTTTTATGTAAAATTTAAATCGTTCATATCTCCGTAAATACGCATTATTTGGCGAAAAGGACGTTAATTCGTAAGGACCTCTAATTTTTTGAAAATGCGTGCAATTTTTTATGAAAAATTTAAATCGTTCATATCTCTGTAAATACGCGTTATTTTGCTAAAAGGACGTTAATTCGTAACGACCTCTAAGTTTTTGAAAATTTCATAAGTCATGCAATATTTCATGGAAATCTTAAATTGTTCATATCTCCTTATTTTTTTTATATATTTATATATATATTTATTTTGCGAAAAGGACGTTAATTCGTAACGACCACTAAATTTTTGAAAATGCGTGCAATTTTTTATGTAAAATTTAAATCGTTCATATCTCCGTAAATACGCGTTATTTGGCGAAAAGGACGTTAATTCGTAAGGACCTCTAATTTTTTGAAAATTTCATAATTCATGCAATTTTTTATGTAAAATTTAAATCGTTCATATCTCCGTTAATACGCGTTATTTTGCGAAAAGGACGTTAATTCGTAACGACCTCTAAATTTTTGAAAATGAATGCAATTTTTCATGAAAAACGTAAACCGTTCATATCTCCGTAAATACGCGTTATTTCGCGAAAAGGACGTTAATTCGTAACGACCTCTAATTTTTTGAAAATTTCATAAATCATGCAATTTTTCATGGAAATCGTTATTTTGCGAAAAGGACGTTAAGTCGTAACGACCTCTAAATTTTTGAAAATGCGTGCAATTTTTTATGAAAAACTTAAATCGTTCATATCTCCGTAAATACGCGTTATTTGGCGAAAAGGACGTTATTTCGTAACGACCTCTAATTTTTTGAAAATTCCATAAATCATGCAATTTTTCATGGAAATCTTAAATTGTTCATATCTCCTTATTTTTTTTATATATTTATATATATATTTATTGTGCGAAAAGGACGTTAATTCGTAACGACCTCTAAATTTTTGAAAATGTGTGCAATTTTTTATGAAAAATTTAAATCGTTCATATCTCCGTTAATACGCGTTATTTTGCGAAAAGGACGTTAATTCGTAGCTTCCTCTAAATTTTTGAAAATGCGTGCAATTTTTTATGTAAAATTTAAATCGTTCATATCTCCGTTAATACGCGTTATTTTGCGAAAAGGACGTTAATTAGTAACGACCTCTAAATTTTTGAAAATGAATGCAATTTTTCATGAAAAACTTAAACCGTTCATATCTCCGTAAATACGCGTTATTTGGCGAAAAGGACGTTAATTCGTAACGAACTCTAATTTTTTGAAAATTTCATAAATTATGCAATTTTTCATGGAAATCGTTATTTTGCGAAAAGGACGTTAATTCGTAACGACCTCTAAATTTTTGAAAATGCGTGCAATTTTTTATGAAAAATTTAAATCGTTCATATCTCCCTAAATAGGCGTTATTTGGCGAAAAGGACGTTAATTCGTAACGACCTCTAATTTTTTGAAAATTCCATAAATCATGCAATTTTTCATGGAAATCTTAAATTGTTCATATCTCCTTATTTTTTTTATATATTTATATATATATTTATTGTGCGAAAAGGACGTTAATTCGTAACGACCTCTAAATTTTTGAAAATGTGTGCAATTTTTTATGAAAAATTTAAATCGTTCATATCTCCGTTAATACGCGTTATTTTGCGAAAAGGACGTTAATTCGTAGCGACCTCTAAATTTTTGAAAATGCGTGCAATTTTTTATGTAAAATTTAAATCGTTCATATCTCCGTTAATACGCGTTATTTTGCGAAAAGGACGTTAATTCGTAACGACCTCTAAATTTTGAAAATGAATGCAATTTTTCATGAAAAACTTAAACCGTTCATATCTCCGTAAATACGCGTTATTTGGCGAAAAGGACGTTAATTCGTAACGACCTCTAATTTTTTGAAAATTTCATAAATCATGCAATTTTTCATGGAAATCTTAAATTGTTCATATCTCCTTATTTTTTTTATATATTTATATATATATTTATTGTGCGAAAAGGACGTTAATTCGTAACGACCTCTAAATTTTTGAAAATGTGTGCAATTTTTTATGAAAAATTTAAATCGTTCATATCTCCGTTAATACGCGTTATTTTGCGAAAAGGACGTTAATTCGTAGCGACCTCTAAATTTTTGAAAATGCGTGCAATTTTTTATGTAAAATTTAAATCGTTCATATCTCCGTTAATACGCGTTATTTTGCGAAAAGGACGTTAATTCGTAACGACCTCTAAATTTTTGAAAATGAATGCAATTTTTCATGAAAAACTTAAACCGTTCATATCTCCGTAAATACGCGTTATTTGGCGAAAAGGACGTTAATTCGTAACGACCTCTAAATTTTTGAAAATGCGTGCAATTTTTTATGTAAAATTTAAACCGTTCATATCTCCGTAAATACGCGTTATTTCGCGAAAAGGACGTTAATTCGTAACGACCTCTAATTTTTTGAAAATTTCATAAATCATGCAATTTTTCATGGAAACCTTAAATCGTTCATATCTCCTTAAATACGGGTTATTTCGCGAAAAGTACGTTAATTCGTAACGACCTCTATTTTTTTGAAAATGAATGCAATTTTTCATGAAAAACTTAAACCGTTGATATCTCCGTAAATACGCGTTATTTCGCGAAAAGGACGTTAATTCGTAACGACCTCTAAATTTTTGAAAATATCATCATTCATGCAATTTTTCATAAATATATATAATATATATAATATATATATAAATAAATAAGTGATTTTCCATTGCTCATATTATGAGTATTGTTCTCAATATTCAACTCTGAAGTCCTGAACCCTGCTGCTAATCTCTAAATTATTATTTATCATTATCATATTGTCATTATTATTGGATAAGAAACACATGTCATTATTAATTATCTTAAGCAAATTAATAACCCTTAAGCATATTATATTATTTTTACGAAAGTTATTGATTTGAAAGAAATATTTCCTATGCGGGGTATATTCGCTGCGAAGCAGCCGTCATTCAAGGGTTTCCCCTAGTAATTTAGGGTATTTCCTAGTAATTTATAAAGAACATCTAAAAAAATCCACATATATTATAAATGTCAACCTTTTCTACGCGATTTGTATTTTCTTCACAATTTATATATCAAAAAATAGATGGATAGATAGTAGTTTTCAATACATATATGATATTGTATTTGACTTGAATATCTTAATTGGCCATAACATTTGATCCCATTGGGTTCTAATATCGAAAACAGTTGAAATTAATTCAGACGGAAACCTTTATGAGTGAGTTTATGTATTTGCTATTGTAAAACGGTATTGCATTGTACAAAGAAGTACATGGGATATCGATTAATCACATGAACAAGTAAAAGTAGTTTTCAAATTGATTTCAATGTAAACAGTTGCCAACGAAACATTTAAAGGCAAACCACATTTGCAGTAGATGGGATCGAAATTTTGAAAATTATTTGAAGTTGTTGAAATAAATTAAATTAAAACGATATCAGCATCATGAAGGATAAGGCGAATCCACATAGTCAGACAAGGGATTTCTAATAAATTCGATCAAATTTCACTTCCATACACACACACTATTAATATTAATGTTTGGTGATGGGCGTGTAGTCGTAGTAGTAATAGTAGTAATAGAGTAGTCTGGCTATGTGTGAGCGAATGAGTGTGTGAGTGTGTAAGCGCATAAACAATGTGAATTTCGCACTCAGTGGAGACGGCACGAAACAAAACAAAACCCATCCGAACCGAGCAGAACATCAACTTTGGATTCGATGAAAATGAGGCCCTGCAGCTCCGCTTTGTTGAGAACGTAAATGAGTGGATGGAAATTTCATGTTCTCGGAATTGTTCACCACACAGAGCGCAGAGCGATGTGTGTGTGGTGGTTTGTATGTCTGTCTGAATGTATGCACCATTCGGAGCCATATACATATAATTGTTCATTTTGATTACATGCTTATTTTCCGCAATTAAATATGCAACTAATCCCTGGCGAACCGCAATCATGTTCGACATTGTTCGACTGCTACCGACAGTGGGAGCCGACTGTGTTCGGCCATTCAGTCGCCAATCGATGGGCGAAATACTTTCGTGGTTGTCGGAGTAGATCGGCTGGCGATTTAATCCAATCTTAGCTGCAATATCGCATGGGAATATTCTTTTGTAGTCGGTTACGAACATTTATCTTATTTTCACTTCTCTTCTATTATACGTTTTTTAATTCACATACATGTGTGAGTTTTTTTTGAAAAGAAATGGAATATTTGTGATATTATGTTGGAAAGAGAATAAAGTAACTTAAACTGTGAATTTACCTTTGCACTCTTTGGTATTTTTGTCCTCATCAAGATTCACCTTTTCAACTCCAAATAATATTTCCATACTCGACATTATTTTTAACAAAGTAAAAGATGTTGATCTTAAGTTACCCGAGAAATATCATAAAATATATTTCAATTTTTCATTTTTTGTTGTTTTGCAAAACAATTTAAATGAAATATCATGGGTCAACTACAAAACTTGAATTCGTTGTAGTCTAAAAATTCTAAAATTAAAGACCTTGTAAATAAATGCTGAGAAGCCAACAGACGAAATAGATAATATTACAAACTCTTGGTAATTGACAAAGTGGATGAATAAAAAATATGATGAAATTATTATACACCGCAATCAAGGCTCCCATTTCAATGGCAACGAAATTCAAAGGAAATCTCACTTCTTCGTCCTCAATGAAAAACGAGTGAAAACCCAATAAAAGAAACACGAGAAAAAGTCAAAATCCTTTTGTCAGGAGGGTGCGAAGTGAATTGTTCAAACATTGGGAGGAAGAGAAAAGGGATCAAAGGAGTAAGAGGATGGAGAGAGAGAGAGAGAGTTGAGAGCATCGAAATCCCACAGTTAACTGCAACAAATCCACAACTTTGCACACGGTAGCTGGAGACGGGAGCAGGAGGAGCAGAAGGAGGGAGAAAGAACAGAAGGAGGAGAAGCAAGAGCAGGAAAGAAGAGGGAAGTCAGACTCCATGCCGCGATTGCGAATCGAAGGATTCAATCTGGTCTGGCTGGGTGGGGCGATGGAGTGTGGAGGAGTGGAGACGAAGGGTTGAAGTTGAAGTAGGAGAAGACTTCGAAATGAAGTCATAGACACAGTCAGAGGATCCTCGCTACTTCTGCTCCTGGTGCCGTGGAGTTTAACAAGCGGCAACTGGAGGAGCATTAGGAGCAACAACAAAACGAAAACTACTCTCATAAAGAAATACATACACATACCTCGATATTCATGCATGTGGCCGACAGGCTGCCTCAGAGGGAATGGAAGGTGGGGGGATTTAGAGGGGCGGTAGGGTGGTAGAGCTCTCTCTAGGAGTGAGATAGGAAATAAGGAAAGGGAAGAGGTGGCGAAGGTATTCAAGCGGCAGGCAGGCTGGCAGGAGTTGGAACTACCAATGGCACAGCCGGTGGCATAATTTGTTGGAAGTGGTTTTGCTTGTTGAACCTTCCACACTTCGCCCACGACACCACCTTCTACCTCACTCTTTATCTCTCTCTCACTGTCTTACTTCGCCTCTTCACTAGTTCTCCAAGAACTTCTTTTCAACATTTGGTTTTGCTGCTTCTCTTTGCGCTTCTTCCATCGCGCCCTCCAACAAGAACAAGCCGCAAATTCCTTGGCAATGATAAAACCATAATGCCAATAAAATCCCAGCTAGAACCGACTGCCGACGGAAGGGTTTTCCATGCCAGACTCTCATGACTGTCTATTCTTGTGTGTGTGTGTGTGTAATTTTACATATGTGTGATTCTGATTTTTACAACCTGATGCCATTTATGCTTCCGTGTGCGCGCTTCTATTAAAGCAGAACTGAGTACCTAATAAACCAAATTATGATGGTCTATTATCGGCATATTTCATACTTCCTCCCACCCTTCTACAATCACCTCATCTCACTCACTCTCTCCTCTCCTCTCCTCTCCTCGTCTCTCTCAATCTCTTCTTACCTTCATTCTCTCTCTTCTTCACATAGTTTCACAGGATTCTCTAATAGTTTTCTGTTCAGCTAGAATCAACTGGTTGGTAAACATGGAGAAACTCCCATTGTTTTGTGAGAACCCGATGTTGAATGGAAGCAGCTCAGGGTTTGTGTGAAGTAAGGACGAGACCCATCTTTGGTAGAACAGTCTATCAGAACGGGGTTTTTCAAAAAGTACTTTTTAAAATAATGAATGTATTATTTCTTACAAGAGGCATTACAAATTAATATGTATTATTTCACAATTTTAGACTAATAAAAATGAAAATCCTTACCAATAATTGAAAAAAAAATATGATTGGTATTTTGGTAAACATAAAAGCGATAATTTTGAAATTTTTAACTTACCTTAACATTTTTTTATTTTCTGAACATAAATAACATCATTATATTCGTAAAATAAATACCTAATGCAATATGTTGCTGTATTCAATAGAACCCTAATTTTTGATTTATTTAACTAAAAATCCATATATTTTTTGCACTAAAATGTATTAACAACTTTCAACAAGAAAACATAAATTTTGAATAAAATGTTCAAATTTTTAGTTATTTAATTTATTCATTTAAATTGCAAACATGAACTTTGAAATAATTACTTATCTTGATTTGAGAAAATATCTCTTACTTCAATTCTTTTATTCCATTCTCACAACGCTCCAATGCACGAGGACATAAAATAGGAAAATCTCTACACACACCAATGCACCTCAGACACTTTCATTCCAACAGCTAAAATGAGTTACAAGAAAACAACTCACTTGGAATTTGTTCGAAAGTTCCTCGATTCATATTCATTACACATACAAGAAGAGATTAATACACATGTAGAGGAGTGTCGCCCCCACAGCATAACATACCATCTGTGTGTGTGATGGTATGTTATGCCACATGCGTGTAGATATGTTTATCTGCATTGGAGCTCATATTTACAAGCTTCATTATCGTGAATGAGGCGCTGCAATAATAAAATTTGCTTCTTCGAATTCGCATGCTAGAAGTTTTTAACGAACTTTATGCAAGGACGCGCTCTCAACGAACCGTCTCCACCTCACTCTCTCTCTCTGGCGTTCTCTCTCTCTCTCTGACAAGGATGCAGAATGAATGTGTGTGTGCTCGTGTGTGTGAGAAACGTTTCTGCCGGCGCACTGAAAACTTCGTGGCAAAAAGCACTTTAAACACAAATTATGCATAATAATTGCAGACACATGTTCCTCCATTCCGATCGGAAGGTATCGCATTATTTCCATGATAACGAGAGTAGACCTCATGCGGGGGAGGGGGATTCCTGTCTCGATCAGGGAACTACGACCTGCTCTCACTTATGTGGACTTATTTATTATTTTCCAATTCGGTCGATTGGACTCCAGGTATCTCGATGATTTCTCTTATCTTCGACATCTCTATTCCAGTCTATCCCACTTCCGAGGGATTCCTTCTCATCTCCATCTGCCCTCCGATTGATTGGCTTTTGTATTACGTTAAAGCCATGAAATAAGCGGCGGAAAACCATTGAAAAGCATTTTCATATTAATCTAATGGCCGTTGCAGGATTATAAATAATAATGGAACAACCAGTGGAACCCACACAAATGCGAATAAAACCATCGGCATCGTTCAGACATTGAAGAGGGTCAAGAAGAGGGCAGAGGGAGAGAGAAAGGAGGGAGAAAAATAGGGCGATAGCGGAGGTGGATAGTGGGTATAAGTGGAGAATCGGTGGAGAGTGCAAGGAATTCTTTTAATAACTGAAAAAGCGTGGAATTTATTGCGCAGTGGCGAACAGTGGACTACGGAGGATATGATGAAGTGGAAGTCGAAGCGAACAAAAGGAGAATAAGAAGGAATTTACGTCACTAGCAACAGCAACATAAATAGACCAACAAAAGGAAAAACAACGGGAACAACAACGGGAATATTAAAAGGAACAATAATGAAAATCAACATGAGCATCGCATTCAGCGTCATCTTCATCGCCATCGCCATCGTCGCAGGCATCGTTATCGCTATATAGTGCTTGTCATCATCGTCTTCGTCACCGTCGTCGTCATCACCAACACCATCGTCACCAACAACCGGATGATGAACGCATGGCTTGAATTGCGATCGAAACGCCTCGTCGATACAGGGTCCTTCCCGACAGAAGGACGTGGCCGGATGCTGCAAAGGAAACGAAACGACGCAACAAACGACGGACAGAAAAGGGGAGAGAGAGATTGGGGGGGGGGCGAGCGACCGCTAAGGGCACGCAATTAAATCCATGAAAACAGAGTTATTTACCAATACATGCATAAATAATAGGATCAAGTTGAAGATAAAACAATTCCGATTCGATAGACGAACGGCAAGAACGGATGGAAAGGGCAGACAGATGGACGGACAGACAGACAGATAGAGAGAAAGACAGAAGAGAGGGGCAAAGAGAGAGAGAGAGAGTGAGACAGAAGGAGGTGACAAAAAAGAGGAAGGAATGGAAAAGGAATGCGACGGAAATGACGAAGATGATGAATTCAAAGGAGTTGACACGCAGCGTCAGAAATTGAAATTGCATTATTGTTTTGTGTGTGTGTGGTTGGGTGGAGGAAGACGATAAGGGGATGGGAACAGGAAGCGACGATGATAACAATACCAACAACAACGATAACAACAACAACAATGCCAACAACAACGAGGACAACACCTCAACCTAAGGCAGAAGGAATCGCCAGATTTTCCCAAAACGACTGCTAGAAAGTGGACGAGAGAGAAAGGGATAGAAGTGGGAAAGAAAGTGAGGGAGTGAGAAGACAGCTAGTGGGAGAGTGAGTAGTTAAGATAGATGGAGTGAGTGAGCGGGAGAAAGTGAAAGAAGTTTACCACAACATCGCGACAGCATCCACGACTGCTGAGTTGGGAAATTGAATTCCTCGACATTTAATCCAGCGATTCCACTGATTCACTCCCACTTCCACTTTCAGCCACTTCATCTCTCTCTCTCTCTTTGTTACACTTTCTCACTCTCTCTCCCTCATTATTTCACACTACAATTCCGAATTTAGATCTTTTCACCTTGCGAATTTTCTGAATCGCTGTTCACCTTATTCTCGGTGAAAAATATCCCTCGTTGCAGTGATGCGCTTTTGGGAGGGAGGCAGATAGAGTGAGAGAGAATGATTGAGTGACAGAGAGGTAGACAGAGTGAAGCTAAGACTAGGCTGGGCCGAAAGGAGCCGAGGACGAAAGAGGCTGTGCATGCTCAACAGGAAATAGTTTAATTAAAATCCTTGGAAACCCATTAACGAAACTTGTTGCACTCCAAGGGGTAGGCTGTGATAAAGTGGGTGGGTTCAGAGGGTTTCAAAGTGGTGGAGGAGTCTCTGGTAGAAGTTGAAGGCTGGAGGCACGAAACAACAGCCCAAATGAATGATGATGACATTTTTGAGATTGATGGATTTGCTAGGTGGTGTGTGTGTGTGATTATAAGTATTTTTGAACACATGGCAAACATGCGAAAGATCGTGATAAAGATGAAGAAAACCCGATATAATGAAAAAATATATGACGAAATATTCTGAAAAACACAATACGAGTTTCATATTCATTGATTCGATGAATAACAAAGGAATTGAAAATTATATCTTCCTTAAGGTAGATTTTTAACGACATCTCGAAAAGGAAGTATATTCACAGGATTCCACCGGTTGGAATGAAAACGAATGAAAAATTTCACATGTTGAACATTATTATTACGAAATTATGGCCACATTGTTTGTGAACACACACACACATCGATCCACAAATAGACACAGTCAGGCGTGCATACACCTGCAAACACACACCTACACACCGACTAGCGTCCGCCTCCCAACGAGCGGGAGAAGGACGAAAATAATTCCGTTTGATTGCAAGGTGCAATAGCGCCCCCAACGACCACGCCCCCTCGAGGCTCCAGCTCCGCCTGCTTCCTGAATCTGATGAATTAACACATGAGCCACAATTTGCCGAAGGGATTCTGCAGATACGACCCCCCGACTAGCTGTCGCTCTGCCCCCGTTGACGTCGACGCCAACGCAGATGAAATGCTGTTAGTCGCTTCGTTGGCTGCTGATTACACGGCTGCCGTCAACGTGCGCTGTTCGTTCGGTGGGTGGCGCGAGGGTCCCCTGGGGGCCTGTGATTCAAGGGACGAAGCGGAGGGCGGAGGATCCTGCAAGACGACGATTGCATTTTACAATTAAATTAATAATCTTCTCATACTTTTTATTAGGATTTGTCGGCTCAGTTCGTTCGTCGTCTTCATCGACACACGGCAGGGATCAGGACGACGACAGACAGCAGAAGAACTAAAGACAGGAGAAGGAATGCCGAAAGATAGGAGAAGGACGACAGACACCAGAAGGACGAAAGACATCAGAAGGATGAAATACAGAAGAAGGACGAAAGACATCCGACCGACAACGATTGGCGCCTGTCTGTCTGTCTTTCTGTCTATCTCTCGACTCCAGCTCCAGTGGGCGGCAGACGTCATGCAAATTAGGACATGAAAGAGATTTCGGGTGAAAGGATTCCCATCAAAATCCAGAAGGACTGCATGCAACACACACACTAACACACCTTCTCTCTCTCCCTTTGTCACCTGCAGCGAAGGCTGGCAGCATGAGTGAGTGAGTGATCAGAAACGATGTCGAGAGAATTTGTCTTCAGGGCCGCCGCGAGGTATTCGGGAACGGTAGCTGGAAACTGGAGGCTGAAGGCCTCAGGAAGTTGCATTCAAGTTCTCTCCTGGGGTCTCGCATATAGAAAATTTTGAGACCCTTCTCAACCTACAGAAAATTCAAGGTGTCGGGGATCTTAAGTCGATCATGGGTTCACTGAAAAGTCCACGACATTCCGCTGATCCCTCGACCCATTACCATAAGTCGATGGAAAGTCACAAATAGGAAATTGCGATGAAAAATTGTTCTTTCTGGAAATGAAAATTAAATACGATAGCAAAGAATTTCGAAATCGGGGGGTGGGAAACAAATTTACATGTTCTCAAATCAGATACAGGACGAAGGATATTCAACGGCTTCGTCCGGCAACTCCGAGGTCCGCAGAACATTATTCTATGCAAATTCGAATTGTTGTTGACCCACAAACACTGGCGGGGTTGGGGCCGTGGCACGACGAGCGAGAGGAAAACAAGAAAACAATAAACAAGAAATCAGAAATCGCATTAAAAACCAAAATCCCAAAAGACACGACCACAGCGAATGAAATAAAAAATCGTCAAACAGAAATAAAGGAAGAAAAACACAGAACAATAAATTAAAAAATAAACAACAAATAAAGAAAATTACAACAGCAAGAGTAAGCAAAGGAGAAGGAAAGAAAAAAAAAACAATTCGAACTAATAAAAGTAAAATAATAAAGAGAAAAGTTTTTCAATTGCCAACGAAACAACAAAAAAAAAAAACGGTAGCGAATGTAAGAAATCAAATTAAAGGACATCGAAGGCGACCGGGGCGATGGACGAAGTACGACCGGACCACGACAAGAGGACAACAGGACAATACAAATTAAAATGAAGGCACCGATAAAGAACAATCGCGGCCGCAGATGACACAATGAAATATCAATACATTCGCAGCAGCCAACATCGGGGAGGCAGGGCGAATATAAGCAACAACAATGAGTGAGAACAACAATGAGAACAAAAACAATGACCAGAAGCACACAACAACATGACCGCAAACAAACACGAGGCGCCATAATGAAATCATTTAACAGCGAAATGAAAAACGCCCCGGCAATAAACACCACGAACCACGCGGAAGGGAGACAGTAACAAGGCGATTGAGAGGGAGAGAGAGACAACAACCATTGCGCTCCCCCGAGGGTCAAACCGGGCAGCGACCGAAGATTGTATTCAAAACAGTTGCGCTGCGTGGACAGCGTGGAGCCCGATGTTGGCCACAATTACTGCTCCATCCCTCCATTCATCCGCCCATTCTTCCATGCATCCACTCATCCATTCGCTCGTCCGATGGTCTCTCAGTCTGTCCACCTTCTCTACTGTCAGTCCATCGTCTTTTATGTCTATTTGTTTGTTCGCCTTTCCATCTTACTCTCATTGTCGGCAGTTGTCCTTTCTCTTTCTCTCACTCGCTCCTTCTATCCATCGATCTCTATTGTGCTTTCTGACTTACTCTGTCCGTCCGTCCGTTTGTCTGTCGGTTTAAAAAACAATTGCAAATCATAAAACAACAGAAGCGACGAAAATGTTTTTTAAATCTTCATAAATATTCACTAAAATGGGGAATGCCGCAGCGGCAGGAGGCGTGGTTGGGGGCGTGTGGGTGTGGGAGAGACATAGAGATACAAGGAGGGAGCCGCCGAGTGTTTGGTGAAAAACCATTCAAATCGCTGTGAGGAAAATTATGCAGCAGGACATGCAGAAAATGCCATCATCGTCATCGTCGCGGCCAGAAAGAATCGCAGCAAGGAGCAACTTCTGATAGCAACAACAAAATCAAAAACACAAATACTACTGCAAAAAATCAAAACATCATTGAAAAAACAATCACTAGAACAAAAATAATTGGCGCATGAAATGATGAAAGAGCGATAAAAGCTTGATGAAATTTTTGCTGAAGAAATTATCAGCAAAATTCCAACTCTCGCAAACTCTACAGAGGAAGGGAGATAACAAGAGAAAGAGGCAGAAATGTAAAAAAAAATCCTTGTCGGATTCCTTTCAGATTAAAACTCTACATTTTATATATAATTTTTTGTATTTTATTTTATTTTTTTTTTTGCAGTTCTAATTTGTGGAAGTTAAAACAAATAAAATATTAAATTGCTCAACACTTTGTTAAAATATGCTTTATATATGGGAATTTAAGAAAATACTGAAATTGTTCTAATATGTTCGCCTCTACTGTGAAACTCGAAATGTCCAGAAAGAAATGTTCACAGAAACCAGGACAAAAATCAAAATCATCTACGTATTTCAGCAGTGTTTGCTCTCTTAGGTCCAGAATGACCTTAAAAAAGAAAAACAACTGAACGAAATATTTTTAAGTCAAAAAATATCTCTTAAAACAAGAGTTCTCTCTTAGAAAGAAATCTCACCATGTGCAAAAAATGTCCTTGCAACAGCCGAATGACCTGATGGTGACCTAAGCAAAAAATATCCGGAATATAAAGTTTCCTTGCATGAAATTCCCTCGATTGAAACTCAACTCGAAGGAAATTCCTCTTGATTGCAGTTCACCTCTACTGAATTTCCCCTCAAACGAAAGGTGGAAATTGTGCTCCTTCCCACAGGGGAAACGAAACCCCTCCAACTTCACGAATTCACCACGAACTCGACGAAGGACCCGAACCCGTTGAACCACCCCACACAACGTGTTGTGTGTTGAGGCTGTTGGGGTTGGTCCGAGGTTCGCTCATCGCTCGCCTCTCATTCTCATTCTCGTTGCGAGGTTGCAACTGTTGAATCAACGAGTGGTTTTCGCTCGCCATTCAGTCTTCGCGAACACGCTCAAGCTGACGGCTGTGTTGCGGCAGGACCTCGCGCTATCGCAGGATACGACACGAAGGACTCTCGGAAATAGACGACGTTTTTGTCGAACTTGTTGCGGTTGCAGTCACGAGCAGGTCGTTCACAAATAGAGAGAGGGACAGATTGAGAGAGAGAGAGTGCAGGAGTTATCCGCGAGATTATCTGCAGTGCAATTGAGAGATTGCCACGCATCGCAACAACAACAGACAACCACCCCACTCACCACCCCTCGTCCGCAGCAACAGCACAACAACTGCAACCTCGTTCGGTCGCTCGGTTGCAGGTTCGACATCCTTTCGTGAGCTCCTCGGCTCGACTCGGCTCCTCATCAAAGTCAACGCCTTCGAGTGCGGTTCGTTCGACGAAAGTTCGTTGGCTCGTTTGGGGCGCGTGTGTGTGTGTTCACATTGTTGTTGCTGCCGTCGTCGTCGTGCTGGTTGCGACCGAGAAAATCGCTCGAATTCCTTTCGCACGAACACATCGGGTCGGCATCTCGTCCGCTCGCTGCTCATTCACGCCGGAGTCGTTCAATTGACAGCGACGGTCGCCGCATGGAATTCGGAATTTATCGTTAGTGCATCTGTATTGGTATTGCTTCCAGAGTTTGTCAACAGCAGTGCAATTATTATTGAAGTTGTTGGTTTTCTTCTCCTACGAGACTGAAGATAAAATCACATTCGATAGTCTTTTGTGCGAATACCCAAAAAAAAACCAATACGAAACCTTTGAATGAAAGTGAAAAACGAAAATATTAGAATTCAAAAATAATTGTAAATTATACAAATTAATTACAAGTACAAAGTGTTTGTTTTGAAAAAAAAAACATAAAAACAAACAAAAATAAAATAAAAACAAAACAAAAAATTAACACCATCAAGGTATTTGAAATTCAGCTGCCGAAGCTCTTGAGGATTTCGTGTACTCTCGAAAAGGATTTTCGCTCGCGTCTTCGCCCAAGACTTTTGTGAGTCGTGTGTCGCGATTGTTGTTGTTCTCGTCCGTCGTCCCGGCCCACGAAGGAATCCCCGCACCCACTCGTGGACCCCAACCCCGAAGGCTCCATCTCAAAGCCCCGCGTGGCGCATCGCCCAAAAGTTTAATTATTTATGAGACAGGCTGTTAATTGAAAAACAACCTGCAGTGCCGGAAATTCTTCTCTCGGAAAATTCACCGAAAAATTAGGATTAATAAAAAAATTAACAAAAGTGCGAAAATCGTTCGCGTTCGTGTGGCAAGGGAAAAGCAAACTGCCGTCCCGAAAATTTGGAAACCTCGAAAATTGTGTGTAAGTCGGAGTGAAAGTGTTTTTCCTTAGAATTGCCAACAGCCAGAAGGAGGTAAGTCGACTTGTTGTTGTTTATGTTGTTGTTATGAAATACACCTTCAAGAAATACGTCTGCCAAGTCTTCGTTTCGTGGTTGTCGAGCCTTCGTCTCACTCTTTTTGAACCTTCGTCTCCACACTCCTTTGAGCCCCTCGGCGTCCCACGAGAGTCGACGATTCGAAGACTTCTCGCGGGAGGATCACGAAACGACGAAACTTGGGAGATGGGCATCGTCGTCGCCTTCACCTTCGCCGTGTTCGTTCAATGTCGTGGGCGCTCTCGTTCAGACGACTGAGTTCGCTCTCACGTGGCAGCCTTTTGTGTTTTGATGACTATAGTTCTCCCTCGTTCATCTCCACTTCAATTCTATTCTCCTCTCTCTTTCCATCCTACATAAGCCCATCCTCCCATCCAACCCTCTCCCTTTCACTCTCTCTTTACTCTATTCTGGTACCACTTCCTGGCTCGGTGACTCACAAATGCAATGCGACGCCGAAAATATGAATAAAAGCTTGCGGCGGAAATCCTCCGCGGTCGCCATTAAACGCAGTAACACGCAACTTCCGGACCGCAATAAAATGGCCGCGTATCCTTTTGACCGGCCGACCATAATCATCAACACCAACGTCAATGTCGCTATCGTCGTCATCGTCATCATTGGAATCGCAATCACAATTGCCATCGGCGACACGACACTTAATTTAATTTCGCGCAGCATTTATTTGCGAAATGCATGATTTGTGGTTCGTTGGCTCGGGATTAATTATGCAATAAGTGGAGCGGTTCATTTGAGCCACTGCCTGCTGCCACCGCCAACGGCCACCGATCATACATTTTTAATTCGCACCCGGGTCGGAAGGACGCCGAGCACCGAACGCCAACGGTTGCAGTGCAGCGGAACGAACCGAATCGAAACGGAAACCGACTACAACAACCACCTGCAATGATCCACATTTTAAAACAACATCAACGAAAATAAAATCAAAGCCAAAAACAACTTTGACCGTTGGTCGTCCGCCAGAAATGGAATCCCATAAAATGTTTATTAAAAATGAAAAACCGTTTAATTTTTAATGCCCGCTACTAGCAGCAGGGCCAACGCGTTAAAACAAACAAACAAATAAAATAATCACAAAAATACACACGAAATCTTTAATGATCGGGAGAAAAACAACAAATGAGACACTGAGCAGATTTTCTTTCTGACAGCGCCTGCATTCAATCATTTGTATCT
The DNA here is from genome assembly GCA_017309665.1 of Coelopa frigida. Taxonomy (NCBI): domain Eukaryota; kingdom Metazoa; phylum Arthropoda; class Insecta; order Diptera; family Coelopidae; genus Coelopa; species Coelopa frigida. Next base: position 15,583,857 of record CM029561.1, on the reverse strand, counting down.
GTATGTGTCTCGTATGCGTGCTTATCTACGTGTGTGTGTTAATAATGTCTATGTGTATCGATGTGTGTGATTTAAGGTTTAATAGATTTCGTCTTGTTGTTTTTTGAATAATTAAGGCTTAACTCATGAATCATTTATCGCACATTTACAGCCCCATTTTTTTATTTTCTTTGAAATTTAATACAGTTCATTCTCATGCAAAATTCATCATAATTCAACAATTATTAGTTGTAATTTAAATTCCATCGTTTAGTTATTACTTTATAAATAAACAAATCAAAGGTCATCGTCACGGAAAGTTTGAAATTATAATTTTAATTGCTGGGAAAAATAATAATAATAAGTTCAACAGGTCATTTGATGATGACCGAATGTCTTTAGTTCTATATTTCAATGTTAATAGCTTGAATTGAATATGAATTTCAATTTTTGAATTGATTTTAATTGGTCTACATTTGCATATGTATATTTTTTGAAACATACTTTTTTATTGCTCTAAAAGAATCCAATGAAACTAGTTGTATTAAATTGATTCGGCTAGTATCAATCACACAAAGGGTTTTTTGAAGTTCGATAGCGAAAGGACAGGGAAAAGCAATCTAATAATAATAATAATAACATAACTAATAATGATTGTTGGAAAACATCAAAAGACAAAGGCGAACCCCTCAAACAAAAAAAATGAAGAGCGAAACTAGATTGAAAAGGCTTTGATGAAAGTTGTTTATTGTATTACTTTTGGAACGGCGAAGACACATCGCGCCTCAGACATTCTGTTTTTGTTTCCTTCTTCTTCAGTTTAGCCTCCGACCCCCACTTTGGGTGCTGACAAAAGGTGTTGAAGCGAAAAAAATGCCTGACACCATCGTTTTTTTTTGTCTCCCTGGTCGTTGGCGTCGATGGGATCCTCGACGTGGCGCCCTCCGCCGCCGGATGGCGACGCGTCGAACTTCCGATTCTCTTTTGTAGTCATTTCCGGCGAGAGCTTTTATATTCTTCGTCTCGTTCCCGTCTCCTCCGTTTCTCTCAGAAGTCGAGGAGAGCGTCCTTTGCTTACTTTTATCGCTGCTGCTGCTGCTGTAGTTGTTGGTGGCCGTTACTTTTTGACTTTGTTTAGTCGCCGCCTGCGGTGAAGGTGAGAGCTTAAATTCCCGATCTCTTCGGCTGGCGATGGGGAAGTTGGTGGAGCCGATTGATGGAACCGAAGTACAAAAATAAAAAAACGCTTAAGCGGGTATCCGCAAAACCAAACCGCAGCGTAATTAACTAAAGCTCCGGCGCCAAAAAGCAGGCAATAAATGTCGATTGAGCGAACGTATGCTTGGTTGTGCCGGGGCGAAGTGGGAAAAGGGCAAGTGGTGTCTCTTTAATATTGATTACAAAATAAATGTGTTTCATTTAATTAATTTGCATTTAATAAATGCGCTCGCAGACACATGTCATGCAAATACACGGCATATACATATATAATATAGAGAAAAAAAGGAGAATCCAACAGCAAGGACAACATCCGCCAGAACTCCAACAATAAGCTCAAAATAATTGCAGCCGCAGCAGCAACAAAAACAACAGTAATAAGAGCTAAAAAACGGACACCAAAACATCATTAACATAAATAGCAACAACTCATCAACAGCAATATCAAAACCAACAACATAAACAAACCTGACAACAACAGCACCTACCACAATAATAACAACAACAACGGCAATAATAACAGCGCCTACAACAAGAGCACATGAATGCCCAAAACAATAAAATATTTAACTACATACGTTTCATTGGACGATTGTTGCTTTGTTTTCGTTCTGTTTTATTGCCTTCATTGCTCTTGTTGGGACAGCAATGTTTTTTGTCTGTAGCTGTTGACGTTCCACTGAAGCATTTGTAATTTGCCGAGCTTTTGTTTCAATTGGCATGCGGCGAGATTTTCATTTGCACAACTCTGTATTTTATATTAATTTTCGGTTTGGTTTTTCTGGGCCTCTCATTACATTGCGGCTGCTTTAATTAGCGTTGGGTTTGTTATTATATTTGTTGATGCCGTTGCATTTTCAAGATAAATGCAGGATTTGAAAGTTAAGTAAACAATTATCAAGCTTGTCTTTGACGTGATCAAACGATTGATAATCGAGAGGTTGTTGGAGAACAATTATAAAACTTTAATATATGTAGTTTTATAATTGTTCAGGAAAATTCTCATCAAAGATTGTGAATCCGATTTCAGCGGCTTTAACGAATTTAATAACATTTCAATCTTTGAAAAGGGAAATTTAATTACTTTCCATAGAGTTGGTTATATAAAAAATAAATGTTATGTTTTTAATTAATGGTGAGTGATGAAGCGTGATAAAGGATGTGGTACTACTTAATCAACGATGATTGTTCTCATCATGAAGAATTTATCAAATTATAACAAATATTGATCCTGTATGTTGCACATTCAGAACGATACACGATACAATTATTAAATTAATTGAAAATTGTTTTTCGCCATATAAAATTTAAGCATTAATAAAATTTTAATTCAATATTGATTGACTATGAGATAAATAAGAGATTGTTGCTATGATATTCTGAAAACCGAGAAAAATAATTCAATATTCAATTTAATATATGGTATTGTATTGTTATTGTAAATTTTATATTAATTAACTTAATCCTTTCCATTGGTATGATTTATAAAAAAAAAAACTAAAGCAACTCTTTTTCTAATAAACCATTTTAATGAAATGCAAAAGGCAAACAAAAAATGTTCTGGAATTCATTATTTACATATTTTTCAATACAATTAAGATATATGAAAAAATTAAAGGAAACACGATTTGAATATCACATATAATGTTTTAACTTAACTTTTAAGGGGTAGTAAAATTTGTTCAGAGCAACACTCCAACACACCAAACTAAAAAAATTTTTTTTCATAAAAAGTTAATTTTTTAACAATTTAAAAGTATTATAACAAAAGGATTTATTACATTTATATACATATACATATATAAATGTAATAATATGTACTTTTTTATATTTTCTTTATACTAAAATGTATACTTCCCTCCAATCGCTCCGATATATTAAAAAATCTGTTCTTCCATTGATGTAATTAATATACAACAATCATAGCAAACAATTCATTGTAAAAGCAACAAAGCTGCCGAACGATATGATCAATGAAAATTACTCCATATATCATCCCATTAAAGTAGTTATATTATCCCCCTTACCCATATAGGTAAGGGCATGTTCATTTTATCCGTAGTAATGTAAGGTGATGTGAAGTTCGACGAGGCCTAAGGTGTACTGTTACGTTTTCCTTGACTTTTTTATTATTTTTGAAAATTCTATTTATCTCTATAAATAATGAAATGGTTTTTTATATTGAGGTTTGAGTTTTACATCTGTTTCTCTGTGCGTATTTTGTTTTTGCTCAATAACGTAATTAAATTAAATATCATTAATAAAATGCATTTAATGAACTACGATATGGAAATTAATTGTAATAAAAATACTCAATACAAAAAAAAAAAAAAATACAAAAAACAATTGAAAAAACCACGTCCACCACCACACGTACAAAGCATGACGACAAAAATAAAATAATAATGTTTTTACTTTTCCATATTTTCACGAAATAATAAATAAATGAAAATTGAGTGATGCAACAAGAACGAAATCACAATGAAATTAAAATAGTAAAATAATAAAAAATCAATTTTATCTCGCGAATCGAATTAATGAAAGGAAAACTTTTTCTTTCATTTTTGCATTTTTTCTAAAAACCAGAACAGATAGAAAGCGGACTGGAAACCACGAAATATAGGAAAATTCCTAAAATGGCCTGTTTTGACCACATCCCGATGGGCCACTGACGAACTAAAATCAATTGTAGCATTAATTATGTGAAAACAGAATATATACATAAGTGTCAAAAATTTAAAAATTGTGACAAATTGTGGAAAATAAAATAGAAAAACCGTAAAAAAATACTTAGTCATTGTTTTTCCTTTACGGAAAATATCGCTTGATCGATTTCAATTTCCGTCATCGTAAATATTAAAGTTTATATTTTGTGAATGACAGCGTAGTTTTGTGCAGTGTAATGGCTACCGTGAGGTTGTGAACTCGTGCAAATTAAAATTTAGCGCATCAACGCGAATGCAATTAAAATTGGGATGCCAGAAAAGAACCCCAACAACTGCAGCAACAATAACGAAGCAACGAACACAGTAACGAAAAGTATATGCAAATAAAAACTCACACCAACAAACGACTACGACAGAAGCCAACGATGGAGGGCGATGCATTAAACTCTCTTCAATGCAGTCAGAAAACGGCGAAATTTATTCCACATCCAGCTATCTCTGTCTGGCCGTAGTCTGCACTGTTCTAATTAGTCGTATGACACTCGCTGAATTTATTTGCGTTTGAATTATTTTTCGCGCTTATTTACGCTCTTCTCTGCCATGGCTGTTTTATTATTAGTTGCTCTCCACGTATTCCGCTATCCCTGTCTCTGTTTGACTCTCTCGCTCTCCCTCTCTGTCTCTATCTCTTTCTACTCCAGGCAATGGTATTTTCGCAGAATGCGATGCTGATTGTTTCGTCGGGGTGTCGGGTTTCGCATTTCAACGGAGGTGATTAATTTTAATTGTCAGAGTTTGCGGCCCATATTATTTTCACTATTTTCATAACGATTACCCGTTTTCAAAGCGTGGGTGCAAAAATATTTTGAAATTAACCGGCTCGTATAGGCTGTTAATGGTTTTTCTGTTTAAGGATGACGATTTCTGTGGTTATCTCCAATTTCATAACTATAATTTAATAATGCGTAATTTCTGGATGTGAAGAATTTAATAAATTAAAAAAAAGTTGTTCATAAAAATTCCGTTCATCTGTGGGAAACTCTTTCTATACGTTCGAATTCTCAACATTCTGCTTGTTGAATATTTATTCAAATTTTTATACACATTTTCACACATTTTTCAAGTTGAACCTTTAATCAAACAGTTTTTTCAGCCATAACAAGAACGATAGCAATGCAACATAATCATAAATTTAACCGAATACTTTACGATAAAGTTGTTTTATGTGATTATGAAATAGTTGCAGAGACGCACACGTGATGCCATTAAAATGTCAACCTTCCTGTCGCAGGCTGTCTTTCTCTCTCTCTCATTCGCTCCTTGTATGGCTTTATCACACACACTCTCTCTCTCCATCTGGGTCCTCCAATTCTTCTTCTGTTGTTGTTTGTTGTTGTCAGACAATTTGTCGCTACTGGCAAATTATTGCTATTGTTGTTATATACTGTTGTTGTTATGAACTGTTGTTGTTATAAATTGTTGTTGTTAAGTTAGATTGCATAATCCAATCGTTCTGCGGGCACTGACATCAGCAACAACAACTACTACTGATGACATGGCAAATAAATTTAGATTCCAATGCATAGAGCCAAACAGATAGATGGCCTGGCATCGAGGGTGAGGAAGAGACCGAGAATAGTTCATCAAAAGCGATAATTCCATGTGCATTTTTGTTCTTGCTTTTTGCTGTAGTCTTTGCTGCCTCTACCGGAATAGTTTTCCGGTTTCTTGATGTCGTCCTGTCGCAAGGATATTAAAAATACTCGTAATTAAATTCCTGCCGACCAACCAGCCATTAATCTTAAATTGAATTTCGTCTCGAATTCGAATCGAAATTCGAACTCGAACACGATTACGAACTCCGCCCGCTCGAAAAATATTATTTTGCAAATTGTTGCTTGTCACGTGACAGGATTGTGGATTTGCGGTTGATAAATATTATTTATGTGGCTGTCTATTGTTATGTCTGTACGTTGTTGGCTTTGGTATTGTATTTGCAATTGCTGTTATTACCATTGTAGTTGTTGTCGTGCTCTTTGTCGTCGCTGCAACAGTTGCTTTCGTTGTACACACAATTTTTGTGGTTTCTACAATGCGCAAAGCTTGGATTTTGAATAATAATCGGAACTACTACAATGCAGCAATTACGAACAATTTCTCGGCTTATTATTCTGTTCACATCCATATGTATCTTAATTGCACATACACACATCTGGTATAATTTCTGAGAATTTTGCATAATTTTGGAAACTCATTTCTTTATTAAATCTGTTCGGCGCTGCCTCTGTTTTCGAATGTTAAATGTTCTTAGCAGAATTTAATAGTGTTTCCGAATCTGTTCTCATTCTATCTCTGTTCTTGTCACGCGCTCTCCATCTCTCTCGCCCTCCCTCCCGTCTACGCAATTTGCTTGGTTTTGCGGTGATGTCGCACAGCGGATCAAATCGCAATCAATATGGCGACATCCGCTTTAAGTCCTACCGGAAAACGGCGGGTGCCCGCATACATGTGTGTGTGTGTGTGCTCAACTAGCTTCCTGGATCGGTGACACGTTGCAACCGAAACCGAACTTCCGATAACTAATCTGTCTACCCAACTATGGCTTGTCACGTGCAATAGAATTAATTATTCGTGGTCAGCGTGGTTTCATGGGTCGAAAATTGGGTCGATCCGACAATCGATTCGGGTTGTCTATGTTGACTTGAGGATCTGCCAAGTTGTGGTTAATTTCAAATCATAATTTTCGCCCGATTGTATGAAATTTTGATCTTTGATTTGATAAGTTTGTATTTCTCAATATAATTATATATTAAAATCTACTTGATCTACTTGTTTTGTTTTCCATCAACTTGAAGATCTATTGAATTTCCAATGGCTGATTTGAAATAATGTCAAAAAAACCCGCCGCTTTCAAGAGACAGCATTTAAATCTTATTAAATAGATTAAATAATCTTCTCTGTTAAATCCCGCGATTTCTCAATATTTTTTCTCACCGACAAATGCTTTGTTTTCTATTCTCACCTTCAAGTGAAATTCGCGTATGAAACCTTGGACTCGATTCTTCACTTTCCGAAATTGTTTCTCATGCGATAATTTTTCAATTGACGCCACACAGGTCGTGAGGGTAGGGCTCGAGTGAAAAAACAATAAAAACAGTAAAAAATACACGCGTTACGCTTAAGTGACTGGCCCAGCGTGGCCCCCAGGGACCCCATGGCGCGCTATTGCTGGAGTCAAAGGCAACTATTCGAGGGAAACAAAAGCCTGCCAAGTGAGTTTAACGAGTCGAGTCGAGCCGAGCGGAGCCGACCCTGTGGGCAATTGTGGCGGCGGCGACGCCAAGGCGAACAATGGGGCTGTCGTAGGCATGTGAAGGGACGAGGGTGGGAGGGCGAAGGTGTGGCAATGGTGGAATTCGCCCTCGCCCTGGCTGAAGGTGTTCATTTTTGCCCGCTACTTCCTGGGTGTTCTAATGTTTGTGCTTTAAACGCACACCCCTTCTTCCCCCCCCACCACGCCCACCGCCCCCCACACGACCTCACTCGGTGACGTTTAATGGTCGCACTCAACGCCCGTGTTCCTGCGCCCTCGCTTATGCAACGCTTTCTGCCTGACTCAAGACGCGGTTCAAGTTGTTGATTCGCTCTCTTTCTCTCTCACTCTCTCTCTTCTGGTGGAGCTTGCGAAGGAAACGGCTCGGAAGGATGTGAGGAAATGTTTGTGCAGGTCGAGCTAAAGGGGTCGTGCGCGTATTTTGTTCCTCTCCCTTTCGCCCGCCTTCGCCGAAGAGCGAAAGAGCAAGAGAGTGAGCGTTTTAGCCGTTTAAATAGCTTAAACAGGCCTTTCAAACAAACAAAGAAATATGAGAGAGAATCGCTTAAGCAGGTGCGCGCCTTCACGGTGGTGAGAGACGGCGGGGGCAGAAGGAGAGACAGAGATAGAGAGTGCTTTGTGAAAAGTTGAAAACGCGGAAAGAAAAAGATTTTCCGCCGACCGACCGCGAACTTTTTATTGCTTTGATTTATGCCAACGTAATTTTCGAGTCCTTTAATGTTGGCTCCCTTGTCGGCAGCCAACCTCGATTTACATTCTCTGCTTCTCTGGAGCACCAGCAGCAGCTCCGAGCACAAAGTGAAAAAGAGATAGAGAGAGTGTTGAGGGAGTTCATCCACTCACCTGTGGCTTTGTTTTCCCTGGCTGCCGGTTGGGCAGAGCCGACGACTAAAGGGTCTTTACCAACAACAACAATAACAACCACAGCATCGCGATGAGAAATTGAAAAACTTCGCCTAATGAACAGATTTGTCTTGACCGCAAATGAAGGACGGCTTTTAATGCCCCCCGGCGACAAATTATGAACTCGGCAATCGTTTATCTCATTAATATTTTTTCAATGAAACTCACGGAGATTTATCGAAGCTGAAGTTTTTTCTAACCGATGACTGTTGGAGGATGAGATTATTATATTTTCAGAAATATAAAAAGATTGAAAATATATTTATATTTGTTATTATAATTTAAAACAATTAGAAATGTGAAAGAATAAAGAAAGTAATTACCAAATTGAATATGTTTATTGAATTTATTGCTTAGCTTCTAATTCGAATTCCACAGTACTTTGGGAGAAGTTGGCGAAAGCAAAGAAAGTTATTATTATGAAAAAACACTCGAATTCGCTCATTCATAAAAATGTTCAACTTTCTTGTGATCTCTTGAAGGTCGTCCATTTACTCTCTTGAAGGTATTCCTAATACGGTTTGTGTTGTTTTTCTTTTCAGGATTTTCTTCACAGCGAAAGTGCGAGGTCTGCAGAATTCTCGGTAAGCTGGGTTCCACCCAATTAAGACAAACGCGTAGACACGAGTCGAACGAGTGTAGATGTGTGTGTGTTTGTGTGTGGTAATGACACACATATCCATCTACTAGTGGGGGAAATCTCGAAACACAAACACAATCAGCATTTAAAGCTCATTGGGATGCATTGAGGGGAGGCTTATCTAAAATTAGCGGCCATGAAGAACCTGCCGCAAAGCCCCAAAAAATGCAAATAATTACAAAGGGCACCTACAAACCAACACAGGCACACACACACACAAACGCAGACATATGTAGGTATATATTTAGGCCACAGCACGAGGACATTTGGGGGGAGGCGTGGCACATGTGGGGAATCGTTCGAAAAAGCCTGCAGCATCAACAAATCGCAAACACAAACACAAACAGACCGATTTGGGGAAGATGAGAAAAGAAAAAAAAAGATGAGAGAAACAACAACATTGTCAATCACACCGAACACACCAGCAATGACAATAGCAACGGCAGCAACAACCAGAGAATGGAAGCAAACATTAAATCTCCAAATAATTGGCGAACCATTTGGTGACAGAACCGAATGGCGAGGGACCCGAGATGAGCAGAGGAGGACAAGGAGACAAAAATGATGGCATAAAAAAGGCGCGATAACGAAGCCGACGAGATATAAATACAAAAATAAATACGTAGCAAAATAAAAAACGAAAACAAACACTCAACCCTCGATCCAAGATCAAAAAATTGATCCAACAAGGAGAGAGCGAGAGGGAAAAAATCATAAAGACTAAGGAGGAGACAGAGAGAGAAAAGCTGCCAGACAAAGACAAAATTACACGGAAAATAGAAGAAAGGAGTGGGCGGACGTATCACAGCGAGGAATGAGAATCAGGCAGATGCGGAAACTCTCGGACCGAATTTTTCTTTTCCGCCATTTCGCCTGCAATCCAACTTGTCTATTTGCCGAAGTCCTTAGACAAAGTAGAAGAAGAAGAAGAATGAGAAGCTGAAAGGGTGACCAGAGGGAGCCGAAGCGAAAATTGAGAAAAACTGCCGAAATCACCCGAGAGCCACGAGAGCAAACAACAAACATGTTGCTTCGACAGCACAAGAAACGACTTACGGACGATGGAGAAGGCGAAGATGAGAGGGGTGGAGAGAGAGATGAAGAAAGAGAAAAAAGAGATGAAGGAGAGAGTGGAGAGATTGAGGGAAAGCCACTATAAAGTGAAAACATAGAGTATTGTAGGATGTTTTGTTCAGGAGTTTCTTCAAAGAAATTTTAGTTTTCCGTTGTTCCGTAGCCTGAAGGTAGAAAAATTACTAAGCCGAGTGTTTGCAGTTGGTGGATAAGATAAAATGACAACTTATGATAAAGTAGTATGGATTAAAAATGATAATAACAATAACAACTAAGAGAAATATTACACCAACAATGAGAAAAGGAAAAAGAAACATTGCAAAATTACAAGAAAAACAATTATTACAATTACAAAGTGAAGAAATGTGTTAAAACTACAATTTCAAGAAGATAAAAAAATCTAAGGAGAAAATCACAACCACAAGAGAACAATGAAAGCAGGGGTCGAAACGATCCGAGCTAAAATCGCAAAGTTCTCAGCGGGTTCTTCACAACATCAAGATACGATCTTTCGAAGATCTTGTGTACGCTCTTTCGAGGATCGTATAAACGATCTTCGAAAGAGCGTACACAAGATCTGAAGTTCTCTACCTGAAAGATCGCGACCGCTTCTCGGGTTTGAGAAAAGAGAGACCCAAACCAGAGACAGCAGGGTGAGTCAGGTAGTCAAACATTCAATAATTCTTGAAATACAAAAAAATTGGACGATAAACAACTTTGAAACAATATTGCAATCAATATCCATTGAATGGGGATGTATTGCACTATTGGAAGTCCATGGAATATAATAATACAGTTTTGTCAAAAATAGCTCAAGTTGCATTATCTGTTCCTTCGACCCAAGTGTCCGTTGAACGGGCATTTAGTGCTCTTCCCATTATATTCACAAAACGCAGGAATAAGTTAAGCCCCGAAAACTTAGAAAATTTATTAATACTTAAGCTTAATACTGATATTGTTGATGAAATTACCTTTTAATTAAAACTCATAAAAACCTAATTGAAAATTATTCACATTTCCTCCTCCAATATCTAAAAATGCACAAAATCCCGTTTTTGAAATCCATCCGAAGCATGAATTAAATAAAAATTTCAAAGTTGTTTATCGTCCAATTTTTTTGTATTTCAAGAATTATTGAATATTTGACTACCTGACTCACCCTGCTGTCTCTGGTTTGGGTCTTTCTTTTCTCAAACCCGAGAAGCGGTCGCGATCTTCCAGGTAGAGAACTTCAGATCTTGTGTACGCTCTTTCGAAGATCGTTTATACGATATTTCGAAGTTCGTTTATACGATCCTCGAAAGAGCGTACACAAAATCCTCGAAAGATCGTATCTTGATGTTGTGAAGAACCCGCTGAGAACTTTGCGATTTTAGCTCGGATCGTTTCGACCCCTGAATGAAAGCTCTCATAGACGGAGAGGGAGAGAGAAGAGAAGGAGCGAGAAGTGAAGGAGCGAGAAGAGAAGGAGCGAGAAGAGAAGGAGCGAGAAGAGAAGGAGTGAGAAGAGAAGGAGGAATTATGAAACAATTGCAAGTATCTACGGGAGGATGGAAATGCATAAAATTAAAAGCAATCCTCATGTTAACATATGCATGTATGTAGATTCAAATCCACGTTTACATTCACATGAACATTTGTTAAATTCCTCTCTCTCTCTCTCTCTGCCACCGACTCTCAGTCTCATTTACGTATATCTACTCACACAATCGACAGTTGGAGGCGAAAGTTTCCGTGGTCAAATGGAATGTTGCAGAACTACTACAAAAAACAAGAACTAATAGACACGAAACAAGAACAAAAAGACAAGAAACAAAAACAAAAATACAAGAAACAAGATCAAAACGACACGAAGCAAAAACAAAAAGACACAAAACAAGAACAATTGGACAAGAAACCCAAAGAACCATCCGAGAAACATGAAGAACACAAGTTGAATGAACAACAACAACAACTAGAATAAAAACAACAACTATGAAGTATCCACTCGATGCTGACTGCTGATTGCAGATACAAGATACGCGCTAACTAAATACAAGATACAATATATTGTATCGCTTGTAATTGTCTTGTTGTTGTTAGCATTGGTTTGATTTTGATTGTTAATATGTTGTTGTTTTAGCAATTGCACGTACATCGCAATTTTCACCTATTCTCTCTCTCTCTGTAACTATCGCTTTCTCTATCTCTCTCTCTCTCTTCACCTTACCTCTTTCATCACTTGCTTTCATGATTTCTCGCACTTGCGTTGCGTTTCATGAGTGCCCGAAATGGTGTTGATGGCACCTACAAAAACAACAATAACAAAAATACAGCTTCAATAGCAAAAGTAATATCAACAACAATAGCAATATCAAGAACAAGAACAACAATAGCAATATCAACAACAAGTATAACAATAGCAATAACAACAAGTAGATGAGTCGAATGAAGAATCGTATGAAGAAAAAGTCGACGAAGAGGCGGCAAAAGAATTACCAACAACAACAAAAATACGATGGCGCTTAATCCAGATCCTCTTCCCTTCATCGTTCTTCTCCTCTTCCTTCTCCTTATTTTGCTTCTCCTCCTCCCCATTGACGACGTCGACGATAAAATTGCTTTGTATTCGGTTCCGGCCGCCGTTGGAAATGATTGCGGCTCGGATGGCGAGCGAAATTACAAGAGTCCTGTCTTGGTGTATGTGTGTGTGTGTGGCTGTGTGATGTATTGAAGCGACCATTAGCACACACATACATCTATCTATCAACACATACCAACACATACCTATACGTACACATACCAACACCACCAACCACTCAGCCGTACTCAGCGAGTGCGAAAGCAAATGAAGAGCAAAAGCGACCACAGCAACGAAGCAAGAGGAGAGGGGAGTGATAAGGAAGCACAACGAGATGAAGCAAGCGGAAGCGAAGACAGCGTGGAATGTATTAAAATCTGCTTTTAGCTTGGCAATGGAAAAGATTTAAGGATTAACATTCGCAGGACAATGGCCAGAAGGATGACTCCAAGTGCCGAGTGTCGGTGGGCGGCGGTCGTTCGTCGTTTCTCGGCCCTGCTGCAGAAGTTAATACGCTTTTGAATGGGCCGACCGCCGTGCGGAATATTTGTTTGTTTGTATCTTTTGTTCGTGCCCTCTCGCTCACACTCATTCGCCTTTACTTCGCTTCCCCTCCTTTGCTTCCCCTCCTTTGCTTCCCCTCTTTTAATACTTCTCCCCTGCTGCTCCTTCTTTACTGCTCCCCCATCTCATTCTTTTTGGCCATCTCCATCTATTTCTCATTGCCTTTCCTCCCACTATAGATATATATATATCTCTTTCTCCATCTATCTCTGGCCCTCTCTACAGTCCACGTGCGTGGGGTCCAACGCAAGGACGAGGCACTTGGGAAGTTGATTGTGCTTTAGTGGAGTTTTTTTTTTGTTTTCGGCTCGGCTCTTATGAGATTTCCGTGGATTACGCCGGCGAATAAAGCCCAATGGGGCAGCAGCTACTGGGGGTCGGGTGAGCGTCGATGGTGGGCAGCTCGTGGCAAGAACAAGAAGAAGACGAAGCCAGGGCGGGGTCCACCGAGATGGAACAATGAAGTGCAACAACGAGTTTCATTAGGCTCGGCCAGCTCGGCGAAAGTGACGAGATGTTCTTATGGTCTGTATGGATTAAATATTGTCTTGTCCTTTCGTTGTCCGTCGTCGTTGTCGTCGTCGAGGCCAAATGAATCCTGCCTGGGATCCATTGAGATGGGGGGAACGTCGTCTCTGGAGGATATATTTTTTATTTCCACTCAGTTGTCGCAATTTTCCTTCCGCATTTTCTCTATTATTTTTGCCCAGCACGAAGTTATTTATTGGAGATTTTCTCAAGTCAACATTATCTTCGCTCAAGTGAACCTTTTCATTCACATTCTCTCTATTTTCTTCACTTTTCCTCTGATGTGGGAAAATATCGCATTTCTTAACACCTGACGAAACTTGCGAACATTTGAATTTCACAAGTTATCGAGATTTAATGGATAATAAATCCATAATCTCCTTAAGGCGACGTGCTAGATACGATTAATACCTCCGCTCAGAGAGAAACATATTCGAAAAATCTCATTCAGTCAGTCCAAACCGAAGTCATGTCGTTCACAAAAATCAGAAAACATGTTTTCTCCTCTCACCGCATGAGATAAACTTCGAGGCTTTAGAAAAACGAAACAGATTTTTCTCTTCGTGTCGTGGGATTATTCCGAGAATATGAAGTGCAAAAGAAAGTTATTCTTCTTCTTCGACGAAGCACGGTCGCCATCACATGTTTTCCCCCATGTTGCTCACTTTTTCTTGCCTCAATCCTCAACGTCGTAGTCGTCCGAAGGTTTATTAAAAATTCACCAAAGTTTCTGTTCCTTGATGGTGATGGTGGAGAGAGAGAGAGAGGGGATGCTTCGTTAAGCAGAGCTTAATGTGGACATTGAAAGCGAGGACCATGGGAGAACATGTGAGCTCGGCGGTAAGGAGAACCATCATACAAGATTAATATGCCCAATGACAGAGGGAGATGGGGACACTTGGTCATCTCCTTCAGGCCAGGGGAGACGTCGCGTCGTGTGTCACGTGATACCACATGGTGCCGCTCCTTATGGGAGGTCGTCGATTGCCGTAGCGGATGAAACTCTTATTAATACATAAATTTGGCCAACTACTTAGGCGCATTAATTTGGTCCTGCAGGCGGCCATTACGAGAAATTGTCCCTTACACACACACGCTCACAAACTCACAAACATGCCCATCCGACAGTGCTTAACGGTATATAGTCGGCTAAATATCCTGAACGCAAAAATGAGACAATGAGAGAGAAAACAAGAAAAGAATCACGATAAAGGACAACCATTGCTTTATTAAATTGAACTTAGTTCGCAAGGCAGCAGCTGTTCTCTGTCCTCACACCCACATACACACACACCCACACATATACCCATACAAATAGCCACACACAATCGCAGTAACTAATTCCGTGTCCTGTACATTAAGACTCTGGGGGATGAAGCCGAGCAGAAAGTTTCAATCTTCCATTCCATATCAATTTTTCATAGTTCAAAAATCTTTTTATCATCCTCTGTCTGTCGTCCCTCTGTCTGTCGTCCCACTGACTTTGGCCATCTCTCTTCTTGTTATCCTCTTCATCCTCTTCAGTTTATTGAGAGCGAAATGGAATCCATGGAAGTTCTGAAATATGTATCAACAATTACTCTAATATTACTCAGGGCTCCACCTGCATTTCCAGCACGTACTCGATCTGCCTCTGCCGATAAATTGAAGTCCAACCCACTCGTGGGCGAAAAGTTTGCGAAGAGAGCTCGGACTCGAATTCGATCTGGAAATGTAGCAGCTTCACTTCGAAGACTTCTGGCCGGGTTCCATTAGAGTGAGACACACACAAACACACGCTCTGCTCCTTAATCCTTGATTCCTTCCTCCTTCCTGTTCCTTGCCTCTCTTTCCTAGCCTCACTTTTGCGGTCCTTTTGTCTATTTATTTGGAAATGTTCCTCCTCTCAACAGGGCTCCTCCAACTCGGTATCCCTCGCTCTTGACCCGGTCGAGGGCGGCAGGTCCCACATGTATTGACACTGATCTAACTCAATGGAGGAATTCCTGGTGCTTCTTCACAATTTATTGACATTCTGCCGGAGTTTAGTTCGTTTGTACTTTCCAATACCACTATCTTATTCGCTCCTGGAGCCGTCGCTTCTCACTCTATCTCATTCACTCACCCCGACCACTCTATATATATATCATTCTCTCTCTCTAACTTCCTATCTCTTGCTTACTCACTCTTTCTCCCTTGCACCATCTCATTGTGTTCATCCTCAGCTTCTCTGTGGTCGAATGCTTTCGCATTCCGGTGGCGACCCAGCAAATACGTAATCCATGGCCTGCTGAAGAGGAGGCCAGACCTAGGGTATGACAGAAAGATGGAGTGTGAGAGGGAGAGCGGGAGAAAGGGAGACGGTAGGCGTTTCTCTGAGGGCCGTTCGTTCGTTCGTCGTCGACGTCGTCATCGTCGTGTGTTTCCTATAAATTTTACTACTGCTATCGACAGTCTTTGTTTTCACCTATTTTCTCGAGCTGTTATCCATGCTCTACTCTACCACCTGTCTCACTCCCTCCCTCCCTGTCCCGCTCTCTCGCACTCTATCTCGCTCCCTTCCTGCCTGTCTCGCTTTCTCCCTCCTTCACTCTATTACTACAGGCACGTTGGG
This sequence comes from Coelopa frigida, assembly GCA_017309665.1. Taxonomy (NCBI): domain Eukaryota; kingdom Metazoa; phylum Arthropoda; class Insecta; order Diptera; family Coelopidae; genus Coelopa; species Coelopa frigida. The sequence goes on along the minus strand of CM029561.1, from coordinate 15,567,798 downwards.
TCCTTCGTCCACTCAGATCTTGTGCTCCACTTTCAGGGATATCGTGTAAAATTCGGGATTTAATATGAAATTTATTTGCTAAAAAGTTGAAAATTTCCAGGATATTTTCGGAAAGTTTTGCACAGCTTGTCAGTTGTTCGCTCTCTTCCCCTCCCACCTTGGATTCGTTCTTAGTGAACATGGACCATTGCTCTCGGCCGAGCGAACCGTCGATCCTCGGTCCGAACTTTAGGTTCTGGATTTCGTGTGCTTAGTGAACTTAAGTGCTTGGGCTTAGAAAGTGGACCTTTGCAAGGACATGGATTTTCACTCATTAAGTTTGTTTTGATTTTGTGGAAGTTGAAGGTCGTTCAGGATGAGGATCGTGAGGATAATCAATGATGAATTTTATTAAATAAGGAAAGTTAACTTGACCCATTTTTTCTTTTCCCTCTACTCTCTCTAATTATCCGTTTCCATGAAACTTGAGCTACTTAACTTCCAATACATCGGCATCAACTTCTCAACCTCGGTCTCATTAGCCATCGTGTTATTCCTCTTACCGCCTTCCTTACTCTCTCTGTTTTTGCCTCCCTCTCCCCTTCAGTCAACCAAACCACATCGGACCACAGTGAGCTCGGTCTGTTCAACCTCTGGACCTGCCGATGACTCTCCTGACTTTGCGGCTTCTCACGACCTACGACTCCTCGGTGCCGCCGCTTCTGATTTGACCTCGTTTATTTGCCTCATCAGAGAAGGCCAAATAGAGGGAGACACACAGACAGAGAGAGAGAGAGAGGGGGAATGGGTGAGAGAGGTTATTTGGTTGCTGAGCCACCTGAATACGGCTTCCAATCGGTTGACATTTGTTTGCCGGCAAGAAGCCTGGCCATCCTTACACTTAGCTTCCCACCAACACAAGCAAACACCGAGACACCAAACGCACACTTGCACGCACTCTCAGCCACTCAAAACACACACAGTCAGATCCACATATAAATCTAAGTATATAAGTATTAACATTCGCCATAGACTTCGATGGGGATTCGTGTCCTGTGCGTGCGTGAGCGAGAATGTGAATGTGTGACAGTGAGAGAGATAGTGTTGGGATTTCTTCTCACCGCCGGTGGCTGCGTTGCCAACGATTCTCATTTATAATGGATTAAAAGGCGATCCTTGGAAATTTTTGCGAACACGGAAATTTTGTGCTTTGCGTTTGCCTCGGTCCCAAGGATAGAATAGAACGATGACGATGACAGCATGTCGTCGCTTCCGGTCGGTTGTGGCGGCGCGGCACAAAAGGAATGTTTTTGTGGTGGACTCTCTTGTTGTTCTTGGCATACGAATAGTTGTTGTTATTGAAACTATTGTTGTCGTGGTGGTAGTGGTGTTGGTTTTTGTTGTTTCAGCTGTTGAACAAAAGCAAATACGTGAGCGTTGCGGTGTGATCATCGGCCACAAGAACACACAGACACATACTCAGTCATGGACAATACGTGACACAGTGACGAACACTGTCGGCGGTCCCCGAAACACATACACACATAGACAAACGCACTCAAACAGAGACAGACAACAAGTGCAGCATCCCATTGCATCGCATCATGTCCGACGGTCGACGATCGGTTTCGTCTGTGGCCGGTCCCGCTGTGCGTCCGCCGCTACTCAAGAGTCCACCCCGCCAACCTCTACTCCACCAACCGTACCTCTGTCCTCGTCCCGCCCCCTGCCCCCTTTCCTCCCTGCCCCACCCCCAGCGGCGGCCTCGAGGTGTCGTTAGCCTGAACATGGCCAAGTCGAACGTGTCCCATTTTGGCGAGAGTGCGAATGTTGGTAGCGATATCTTCCTTACTCCCTCCCTCTTTCTCTCTCTCTTTATCTCACTCAGACTTTATCTGTGTATGTGTGACTGGATGGCTGTTGCTTGCGTGTAGGTCTGAGTGTCTGTGTGTTTGTATGTTAGTGTCTTTGCCATGTACACGAAGAGCCCGAGTGACATATTTGCGTTTCCGGTTAAAGCGCTGTCGCATGTCCTGGGGATCTGCGAGACCACGGAGAACCATCGAAGACTTCCGACTTCTGTTGCACAACTATTTAGCAACGTGTCCAACACACACTCACTCACACACACAATTGCAACCAGTCGTACAAATACAAGGATAGACTGAAACACTCGTCGTCGACACAGACGCCAATATGTTAATCGATCACATTAAATCGATTGGAAATGGTGTCCCTTCCGGTTCCTTCGCTATGTCACCTAGCATTTGAAATCGTCCTTCGGTCGTCCATCGCTTGAGCTTGAGAACAGACTGGATGATTGACTGAGTGAATGACTGATGGACAGAGTGATCGTCCGTATGTTTATCAATCGCACGGTCGTTCCGCTGGCCATTGTTGTGTACGTGAGTGCTCTGCGACCTTCCGCAACGCTTTAGGGCCCTTCGGTTCTCGGTCATGGCTAAGTGTTTATCTGGCCATCTCCCAGTCCCACGACGACGCCGATCACATTTACCCGCCCACTGCGAGGATTACCCGACACACATCAAGGGCCGCATTTTTAATGACATTTATCCGTGTCCTTCTCCATTGTCTCCTCCGCCCTCTTCTCTTCCGCCTCGACCTCTCCCTTGCCTCCCTTGCGACCCCGACACTTGCCAGTCACTTAATTGAACACTTGTTAAACACGTGTCGTTCTCTTTGCATGCCACGTGTTAAAGGAGCAAAAGGTAAAAAAGAATAAAAAACGATGAAAATAACAACCGAGTCAGGAGCAAGGATGGCGCACTGTGTCCTTCACTACCTGTACCCAACGGACACACAATTTTACCCTCGGCCCCCGCCTTCGGCAAGTTGTCGAACTCATCGTCTGCTAATGAAATTATTTCGTTCTCGTCCACCGCACGATTAAAAAGTTTTTCAGGCTTTGCTTTTTTTAATTTCTATCCTCACCTTTGATTTTATATCCTCCTCGTGGCCGAGCAAATGAGTTAATTGCACTTGCGACGAGTTCTTTATGAACCCATCAATGACTTTTATTACCTTGAGTTGCTCTTTTATTGGGATGCAGAAAGTTTACGTCGCCTGTTGGGGCCATTGAGAGGTATTGTTGGCCAAGTTCCCATCTGGTCTTGTGGATTATATAAACTTCAAATCAACTTGGATTAGAAGTGTTTAATTATTCCGACTAGTTTATTTAAAATGTTTACAAAGTTAACTTCGACTTTTCCTTGTTGTCACAATCTAAGAAGATCTTCATTATCTATGATAGATAAGTTTATAAGGCAATAATTCATTATTACAAACCATTAGTTGCTTCATAAGATATAAGTTTTCATTGTATTTCCTTTATACAAGTCATTAGTTTTTATATTGGGCTACATTCCATACCTGAAGCTAAATAAAAATGTGAGATTTCTTAGGTACTTTTTAATTTTGATTACATCGTATATTATAATCACCTTTTATTATATTCCTCTCACAGGTCCTTCTGATCGATGCAATCGAATATGTTTCGTTAATAACCAATAATTTTACAAATGGTTCGAACAACTTTATTATAATTGAGTTTTTCTATAGGATAATACATTAATAGTATAGTGCGACCTTCAGTTCAGGTGTTGATGACGGATCCAAACAGAGGGTGTGGTAGTTCGATCTAGAGTCTGTAATTAGTTCGTGGCAGGCTTCCAAGACCGATCGATATTGAAAATTGCGATTGACCTCTGTCTAAGGACAATCGAGTATTTCGATATAATGAGTCTTGCATAAGTTGACTACGTGTTGTTGGTATGTAAGACAAAACTGATTAACCAAAACTGATTAATGAATGAGTTCCTGATTAGACATCGAATCGGGGAACAATTTCGATAAGTGCTTCAAAACAACAACAACAAAAACAAGAACAATCACATCAATAGCGTTAACAGAAATATAATTGAAGCAATCAATTGACCGGAAAGGCTTAAAATTAAGCTGTCAATCGATGAGAGGACGATCGAATTGAGTGGCTTTTGTGTTTGTGAAAATGAAAACTATTGGTAAGTTCAAAAATAATCACCAATAGAACGGACACCAAAGAGAAAATGGCAACAAAAGAAGCAATAAAACGAAGGTAACAAATTAAAATGAATGCGCTACGAGACGGGAAAATTAATATCGTTGTGTGCGTGTGTCTTGTGATTGGAAGTCGACAATCGATGGTGATGACGACCACGACGCAAACGACACGCGAACATTCGATTCATATTTCAGATGTCTGTCCTTCTGTCTGTCTGTACTCTAATTCACCCGTCCAACAGTCGGCCACCGCAAAATGCGGTAATATATTGCAAGGCAACGTTGTGTTTAGGCCAAAGTCATCGTGAAGTCGCGGCTCTTCTGCTCGATTTGGCGCGACTTCTTCTTCTTCGGTCGTTGCAAGGCAATCGGCCTCCTCTATTGCACTCTACACTCGCCACTCCTCCTCAGCCGTCAACCCCAACCTCCCGAGGGAGCTCTGCCGTCACTCTCGTTCGCACGTGCCGCAGGTGACAGATGGACGTTTCCAGATGATTGGGTTCGGCCCACGGTGGTCAGGTGGGTCGAGGGTCGAAGGACCGATTCTCACTGATTGTCGCTGTTCGGCGGGATCTCGTGGTCTTCGCAATTACGCCTGATTGAAGCCCTCTGGAGCCGGTGGCTTTCAATTGCCATGATAGCGTTGATGCTCACAGGGCTCACATTGGATCTTTGTGTTGGTGACCGGCGGATGTGTGTGTGTGTGGCAAAGGTCCCCGTGTTTGAGTGGACAAGACTCATTTTCAATAGACTGATTTCAACCACATCGTCACTTCGCCGTTTCAGTCCAGCGGTCGGGTTTCTCTCAGTGTATTGATAAGTTTAATGTCGCGATGTCGCCAATTATCGCCGCCATGTCGAATGGTCAAGGGTTTCGTCCCGCAAAAGAAAATTTATGGACAGAACAAGAACGGAAAGGGAACGAAAGGAAAGGGAGAGCGAAGAAGAAAGGAAGTTGATAAGAAAGAGAAGGGGAACAGGAGGTGAAGAGAAGGGATGAAGAAGGAGAGGTGAAAGAGAAGGTCAAGGAGAAAGGACAGGGGAAGAGGAAAAAGTGAAAAAAACGAAGCCCGAAGCACTTCCCGACCAACCAATCATCGGCCGCAACAAAGACGAGTCGACAAATTGAGTCAATTAGGAGGCCGCAGAATCCACGTTGAGGCTCGACGTGTTTCACCCCCATCCCCTCGATGTCACTACCGCCCACCTCTTCCATCACATACTGGCATCCTCGAACCGACGTGGCGATAACGATGACAGAGGTCGGCGGCAAAAACGTTAAGTGCTCTGGGGTGAAGAGAGGGTGAGAAAGTGAACGAGGGAGAGAGAGAGAGAGAGAGAGAGAGAGAAAATGGAAAAGACGGAGAGGGTTTATGGAACCTATTGAGGGAGAAGAAACATCATGGCTTATTGTCGGGATGTCACATGTGACGTCTGTTTCCGAAAAAGTTCGACGTGGGTTTTTTTGTCCCATTGTCGATCGTGCAGTTGTTGTTGTTCCTTTGCATAAACGCTCATATGACTCTCTACCTCAATCGCCCCTTAATCTTCTTCCCTTCCCCCCTCTGCGATCGTTTTTGCGATATGTTTTCAGCAGGATTTCGTGGCTGACGTCGCTTCGGAATGTGGCCGACTGTGGTTTGTTGCAACCGTCGATGGAAAACGTGTGGCTTCCAAACGACGATGAAAAACTCTCCATCTTCATCGTTTCATCGCACCATTCACCGTCGTATTTAACATTTCACCAGTGGTGAGTTCTGTTCTGTGGCATCTCAAAACGGCTTTCGGCCTGGTTCGCAGACATCTTTCCGACAACCAACTGCCGTTGATTCAGTCTAACTATGGGAATACTGTGAGAAAGGAGGACTTCTTGTCCCCCATTGGATGTTCCTTAAAGCCAACCCAATGCTAAAGAGGATTCCTCTTCAGAATTGTCAGTATCCTTTTTCGTTGAACGGATTCAGGCTCCAATCCTCCTTCCATAAACGAATTCAGGCTCCTTCCTCTCCACGAGACGCAACAGTTATTGGCTGATCCTGCGAAAATTCCTCCACTTAAATCGCAACAAACACACACACAGACACATGTGGATAGAGTTCCGTTTTCTCGTCGATAAATCCAATCTGATTCGTTGCTCACTGTCGGAAAATGTGAGACCCTTTCGAGTCAGCGGCGGCGCCTTTGGGAGTCACCTGGCCATGGCCTCACGTTCGGCTGCCTGCTCACGTGAATCGCGTTTCCGCATCCGCATCATCGCTCGCTCTCTTTCTTCAACTCTCTCCATCTCTCTCTCCCTCTCTAGTTCTATGCTTCTGTCTCTGCCCCCTCGATCACACGTTCGACCTCGCCCTCGATCCCTTGGCCTCCTTGGAGCTCTCCTCGAGCCTCGAGACCGATGTAGCCCTTGACGGCCGTCGCCCTCTTGACTTTGAGCACGCCCCCTTCTCGTCTGCCCACTCATACGCCCCCTTCTTGTTTGGCCATCGCCATCGTCGACGTCGCCTTCACCGTCGCTGTCGATTTCATGGCTATAAATTCGTCTCTCGTTTGCATGCCGACGATTTATTGCCTTTTGAGCCGACTTCTGGCCGTGGCTCCTCTGCCGATGGACGATGCCGCAGGGGTTAAAGTGGGTTCTTTATGGGTGTCGAGGCGCGGTCGGCATCGACTTTTTTCTCCACTTCTGCTTCTTTGTACTCTCAACTACACCTATTGCATTTTTTCCACCTCGTTCTCCACGCTGTCGATAGAAAACTTTTTCCGTCGACCTGCGAGAGGTTTTTGCATATAGTTTTTGATGTCGCCACTGTTCTTGTAGCAACATTGTGCACGCCAATATTGTTGTTGTCGATGACGATGTTGTTGTTTTTATTGCTGTTGTTATTGTTTGCATTGCCTTTGTCCACCCAACACATGTCAGGGGCGTAACTCCATCCAAGCTGAAATCAATTTCTAGGCCATTTGACATCGGGTGTCATCCGCCGCGTCCACAATTTGCCATCGACTGTCTGTCGGCTCGTATGTGTATCGGTGTGCGAGTACGTGTCCAGTCCGGTTTAGTAAGTGTGTGAGTGTGATATGCATAGGCTTGTATATGTATGCATACCCGAAGAACATCTTGTCCTTTGCGTCAATCGTGACGCTTCGACGTTCGCCTCTTCCTCTCTCTCTCTCTCTCGTGTCTTGGCGTCCTGCTTGACCGACTGCAGCTCGCCTAATAGCCGTCATGCGTGCATTGCTCTGCGGGTGTGTGTGTGTGTGTGAGCAGGCGTTGTGTGTGGCTGTATGCGTTAAGTTTACGCGATCGCCTGCAACGATAAGCGTTTGAGCTGCGCCCGAGTCAACGTCAGAATAAATTAGTTTCTCTCGACGCAATTCTGTCCGGCTTTCACTCGTCCACCCTTCCACTCTATCTTTACCTCTCTCTCACTCACTTTTTCTCCCTCTCGCTCTTTGCTCTTTGTTGCATACTTAGAGTCGAGGACTTTGCTCCGCTAATGAGTTTGTTCAAAGCGCAAAAGTCGCCTGCGAATGGGGAGCAGAGAAGTTCAGCGAACCACATGTGGAAAGGTAGCAGGTAAAAGTTAGTAACAAATCGTACTTTACATATATACATGCATCCATGTGTATGAAATAAGTTTTTCTTGACGACATTTTATAATAAATCTTTCCTACTTAAGAACGAAATTGAGTATATAACGTAGTAGTAGTAGATGAAAATAACTCCCAGCCTCTTTCTTCGGTCGCATTCGAGTAAACTTTTCTCTAGCTGCCAGTCGAATTTCTCTTAGAAGTTGTCACCATCGTCGTTGTTGTCGTCACCATCATTGTTGTTGTTCAGAAAGCGGCGGAAGCTCGATCTGACTTGGACCACATCGCATTGCATTGCATCGGACAATTTATCGATCTTCATATCGACGACAAGCGAAATAATTTATAACCGCAAACAATTTTCCACGTCAAGCGGCGAGAAGACGAATGGCGCGGAGAGAGGAGTGGATAGAAGGGTGGTGAGAAGGGTGGAAAGTAAAGAGAGAAAGAGAAAAAACGAGGTAAAGAGACTACGGACCATTGGGTTAAATTCTGGGCTTGGCGGCGATGGAGCCATCGAATTGATTTAGCAGATATTTTTTGGACAGATTTGAATTTAATTCACCACTTGCGGCGACGATAAGACTCACGCCCTCGCACGCCCTTTACCCAAACACAAACACAAATGCCAATAACATGCATACATTCACACATACATATGAGAATATCCTCCATTGAGCTCATAAAGGGTCCAACCAGAAAATAAAACATTTTTGGCAGCAATATCGATGGGGAGAAAAAGCGCAAATACACTGGAAGAGGAAGCACATCGTTGGCTCAAAGGAGCATTCGCGGCTCCCAAACGAGAGGGAAGAGAGAGAGAGAGTGTGAGGGTAGGAGTGGGGTCGGAGTTTGAAAAATGAGCGACTTCGGCGCGGTTCGACGCAGCAGGATCGTAAATTAAAGCGTCACAAATCAAGCGCAATTGAAGGCAGCCGCCACCGTCGCCAGGATCGGTCTGCGGAAAGGACGACGCCCACCACCACGAAGTGAACCCTAGCGTGAAGCCCCCGCGTCCTCGCGAAACCACAACAACCGAGTGTGGGAATCACACAACGAAGAACGATAAAAAAGGACCTTCACAGGTTTATTTGGCATACGTGGAGCGAGAGCGAGGCCAGGGCATATTAAACGGCTCGTGGTCAACACTGGTTCCTCACATACACACACACGTATAGACAGCCGCCCTCGTTAGGACACAAAGCGACGACGACGAAGTGCGCGGGAGAATTTAATGACCGATGCCTGGCGCAAATTGAAGCATACTTTGTGGCGCCCTCACGCTCATAAGCGAGCGATAGAGGGAAAGTGAGAGAGAACGGGATGGAGAAAAAGGGAGAGAGAGAGGGTGAGACAGAGGAAGCGGGCCTTTTGACCGCAGGCGATTCGCGTTTTTTCAGTGCTGAGGTTAAATTGTTTTCTGTTGTTGTTGGTTCGAATTGTTGTTGGCCAAAGTTGTTGTTGTTGTTGTGGCTGGTGGCCAACTTTTTCCGGCAATTCGATTTTCGTTTTTTTATTATTTTTCTGCATGATTTATTTGGCAGGTCCAACGGCTGTTGCTTCCAAAGGATGCGGGTCAGAAAAAATTCGAGTTTCGTATTTTTTGTTGTTGTTGTTGTTGTTACTCGGCGGCCCCACGTCTCGAGGACGCTGCAGGCGTGCAGTGAGAAATCAATGATAGCTTCATTGAACACCATAACAAAGATAAATCAAGGAACATACAGAGTGAGATAGAGAGAGGGATATACAGAGAGAAAGAGAGACAAAAATAGAGCGTGGGAAGGATAACGAAATACGAAAGAGAAAACGGGACAGAGATGACGTGAATGATCGTATAAATACGACTTTAATTGTCATCATCATCATGTTGTTGTTATTGCACTCTGCAAAGTTGTTTTTATTGTACTCTGTGATGTTGTTCTCATTGACCGTTGTTGCCATCGTCATGAACTTGTTTTTGCTCTAATTTATATCATAATTTCATGACATCATCATTGCGAGAAACTCCCTCACAACAATAACAATAATAATAATAACAACAAAAAGAACTACGCAATCAACAATAACGATACGACGATGAGAACGAGCTCTTGATGTTTCGCGTTGCCAATTATCACTGAGCTGAGTGTTTTGTACTTTTTTAGCGACGACTCTATTGACACGAAAGTATTGTGCGATTGTGATTGTTGGTATTTATGAGACTATTGTTGTAGTTGTTGTCACATTCTCCCTTTCATGTCCCTTCATAATTATTTATTGAATTCTCCACTATTTGTCTTATAGATGTACTTCCTTCCATCTCTTTTTATCACAGTTTTTAATTTACCCACTCCTTCATTTATTCCACTATCTAATTTACTCCGTTCTTGAAGTCTTTCCATTCTTTGCTTCTCGTTCAATGGCTTCAAATTATTCTTGCTTTCGTTTCGTTTCCCCATTGTCTGTCTACTCCTGTCTGCTCCTTGCTTTCTATCTCTCTCCAGCTCTGCTTTCCTTTTCAGTGAATAGTTTTTTGTCCTTTCAATTCATGTCTCTTGCAGCGTTCTCTCATTCCCGCTTTCTTCATTGAACTCGTCCATAAGCTGACTTTAATTTTCCTTCTTCCTTCAGTTGACCTTATTTCGCTCCCACATTCGCAACTCTCGCTCTCTATCTCTGCTACCCACTCCCTCCCTCCCGCTCTCATCAAATTTGCCTGCGGTGAATTATGATGTTCGTCCTGCATCCTGCTGCCACTGCCAGGACTCCACCTGGCTCGTTTCCCCATCAATATTTGTGCTCGTCCTTGGCGCTTAATTGCTCGGAATTTATGTCTGACATTAATGAGTTCTGTCTGTGCCTGTCTGTTTCCCTCCTCTATCTTTCTCTCCCTCTCGCTCGCTCGCTCACTGTTATTGTTCTCTTTCTGTGTGATCTCTCGGCTTCTCTATTTCCGTCTGAATATGAATTTTCCTTCTATCTTCAAGTTCATTGATTCGTTTACAAATTCTCTCTGATTGGAATCAATGCAGTCGCTCGGTGTTGTTGGTGTAGAAGACTCTTGCCTTTTGATTGGAAGGTTTTTCACAAGGCATCAAAGAGCTTCTGAGAGAAAGGAAATGCGAAAAATTGTGGCAGAGAAGATTTTAATAACGTAGCCTTCTCTAATAGAGGACAGGATGGATATTCTTCGCTCCAAGAGAAAATTCATTTCGCTGGAATATATTTTTCTCCTTTATAGAGAAAAATGTTGCAACAAATTGGGAAAAATATACGAATTGATGAAACATTTATAGTTTTCAGATTTTTATTCGATTTTGCGCCAAATGTTCAACGCGATATAGATATTAAAGCGGAAAAAATAGAAAATTTAAATTTTTGCTAAAAATTATAATATAAGAATGAAAAGAAAAAATTCATATGGAATATGATCCAAAAAATGTATAAAATTATTGCAACAATTAGTGTACAATGAAAAATTTCTTAACCAAACAATGGCTATCGATAACAAATAGAACTACAAGAATGAATCTAAACTTTTTTTTAAATCAAAAATTTCAAATACAATGATAGCATTTGGAATTTTCAGTAAAAATAAAAAATCTAGTTACATAAAATTTTAAACAAAAGTTCCAGCTAAATTTAATATTTAGATTTCAAATAAACAGGAATTCAGAGTAAAAATTCGAAACAAGAGAGAAACTTAAAAATGGATTCCAAACATTTTCATTTATTTCCGGTCATCAGTAGGAACGAATGTGTACAAAAAAGCAAAAACGAAATTTTCCATACATCGATGAGAAACAAATCAATGCACACGAATACACTCACACATACACACAAACATCCATTAGTCAATGGAATGCAAAGTAAAAATGTCTAATAATTCCATCGAATTTCGGCGAAATGGGAGCAACACTGAAATTCGCGAATCACTGTACCAAGGGAGGGAAAGAGAGAGAAAGAGAAAAAAATAAAACGAAGAGAGATGGATGTAGTAGAAAATGTTGGAATGATAATTGGACTTTGAGTAGTGCTCGGAAAATGGTATCGGATCAAGGAGAAAAACTTAGGCTCCTGCTCTCCATTAGGAAGATCAGCAGATTTCATTAATGAGAGAGACAAAGAAAGCGGTATTTCAATCGTAAGCTCAGGTCTACCATTCTTTCCATTGACCCGGAATCCTGTCGTCCTCTTCTCTCGTCTCCTCTGCAGTTTATTCTGTCGTTTCTCCCTTTTTGCATCGTTCGCTCCATTGCTGCCTCTCCATTTGGCCTTTTCCGCATTAGCCACAATACCTTCGCCTTCCTCCGCCGACCATTATACAATTTTTTCATTACGTTTTCATTACAATTCTGCTTTTTGGTCCTTCTCGTTTTACGATTTTTTCCCCTGCTTTTCTTAGGTTTCGTTCGTTCGTTTCGTTTTTGCAGCAATTGAATTTTACAACAAAAATTTTCTCCTGCCACAAATGCTTTGCTTCATTTCTTTTATTCTTCTTTATTTCTGACGACCTGACCACGTTTCATTCCGTTCACCGCCCACTTCCCTCCTACGAGTGGCTGCTCTTCGAAGGTTGCGGTTGAAAACAATAATCGTTTCCAACTATAAAAAATAATTGTTGGCAGCTCTGAGTTGTTGTTACTTTTAGAACTGTTATTATTATTGTTGTTGTTATTGTTGTTGTTATTGTTGTTGTTGATAGTGTTGTTGATAGTGTTGTTGTTAGAGTTGTTGTAATTGTTGTTGTAATGGCAATGTTGCGGCGGTCAATTGGCAACAGAAATAGCAACAACGAAAAGAGAGCAAAAGTCAAAAGACGAGCTTTGAAAAACGAAAACCAAAACAAAGTCGTCGTATAGAAAGAGAACAAGAAAGAGAGAGGTAAAGAGCTAGCCAGAGGAAGAGAGAGAGAGAGAGTAGCAATAATCAAAGTGAATAAAAGAGAAATGAGAAAAACTTGACCTAACATTTGATTTGATTCGATTTTCCAGGGATTATTTTGACCAGCGGCGGACGTCGAGTGTTTTGAAAAGTTTTCGCAATTGATTTTCCATCCGAGAGGTTGAGGGCGATTGCACCGAGTAGGAAAGTGTGATAAGAGATGCGGAGAGAGAGGGATGCAGGTTGGGGTCGCTGTGGCTTGTGGCTTTAAAGCCAAAGTTGTAAAACTCAAGTGTGGAACTGTAGTCAAAGCGAAACTGACGGAATTACTTTTAATAGGAGAGGTAGAGTTTAATTTACTCTTCGATATGCTTTTCTATTTTTCGATATACCACTAGATATTTCTCTCTCTCTCTCTCTCCCTCTCGCGTTTTTGAAGTTCTGAAGTACCTTTCGAAGTTTGAATCGAGCTAATTGAACAGTCTGATTGAAATCAAACACAAGTCAATGTTTTTGAGTTTTTGCAGCACTTTTAGGAAATACTATTCCTTTCATTTTGCGCCTTTTTTTTATTTCGTTTGTACACCAGGACTTTTCCATTGAGATCAAGAGGATATAAGTGGAAAAGTCTATGAAAATAGAAATGAAGTAGAAATAAGTAAATCAGTTTATTTATATGAAAATATAAATGAGATTGAAAAAAATAAATCAGTTTAATTGGGGTTCGAAAAATATAATCTCAAACGAAAGTATAAATCCATCATGATTTTTAGAGTTTTAAGCTCCACAATTATGTTTCATTAGTTTTAAACCTCATTACTAATTGCATAAGACTTATAAAATGCATTGGGATAAACATGAATAATTAGACAAAAAATAATATTTATGTATTTAATAATTAAATCGGATTAAAACCTCAAGCACGGATCAAAATTTTTTTTTCACCGAAAACTTTTCATGCATGCCATCATCGCTAATTTCATTTTGCTTATCAGTTGCTATTTTTTCCCCAAATATTGATTAATAAAAATTATTTTAAAAATTCGTTGAACCATTCACATTTTAATTGGTCTCCATGGATTCGGTGTAATAGGGGTTTTGCAAGTCAAGTGTTCAGGGATCAACTAAATAGAATTGAATATAAAATTTAAAAATTTGTTAAATCTCTGAGAGTCAAATGTTCCGAGTCTGCTCTTCATATAAAATGCTCCTACGGTTGTCCTTTTCCCTTCTCAAAAAATAAATTGAGACGAACAATAATAATCTCATGTGAATCAGTCTGGGTGACTGTCTGTGTGTGTTGGTGGTAGTGTGTGTTTGATATGCTAGTCGTGATCTCCTCCTCCTCCTCTCCTCCATCGTTGGAAAATTGAGTCGACGAGTAGGAGTCGATTTGAATCTATTGGCGGCACATCAGGAGCCTTTTTTCTTATTTTCATCCACATCCTCCGACTCGAGACAGTCCTTGTGGGTGAGTGTATTAGTGGTTGTGTCTGTGTTGGTGGTGGCATATGGTATAAGCGATTATGAAGCACGAGCCACGACCCACAGTCATATACATAAAAACATATATGTATGAGTGCGTGTGAGTGTGTGCTTCTGAATCTAAACAATAACCTCAAGTCCTTGTTGATCCTTAGAGACTTGTGCCTGTTTCTTTCTCGCGACGCCACGCGACCTGTTGCATAATTTTTTTTCTTCTTATTATCGTCTTGCGCGACCTTTATTGTTGTGCTTTTTTGTTGTTGTTGTGCTTTTTTTGTTGTTTTGCCTTTTCTGGTTGTTTGTTGAACTCATTGTTGTCGTCATTGTCGTCACTCATCCTTCAGACAAGAAGGACGTTAAGTGAAGTGAAGTGGAGTGAAGTTTTTCTACGCCTCCCTTTGCCAAGTTAGCTTGTTATAATAGTGACTGTTGTTATTGTAACATTTAGCTTTTAGCAATACCTAGGAAGAATGAAAGAAGAAGCGAATGAAATGTCATTAAATAGTAATACAAATAATAATGGATGTCACATAATTCCAACGTCATGTCCTCGCTTCCTTCGTCTCCTGGAGGACTTCTGTCATCGTTCACCTGTTCTTGTTTCTTCTCGACTTCTCGTCTCTTCTCGAACTCTTCATCCATCCTCCTTCTTCGTTCTCTCAATCAATTTACGCTCCTCCGTTGCCTTAGTGGCAGTGATTTATTTGCCATATATATTTTCCTATCCTGTGTAGTATTTTCCATGCCTCTTCTCTATATTTCTCTCCTGCTTCCTCTCTCTCCTTTTCAGCCGAGACTTCAAGGATATTCGGTGTGAGCGAGTGTTTGAGTGTGAGTGTGCGAGGAGGGAATTTTTATTCATAAACGTCGTCTTCTAATGAAGCTAATATATCATAAACACTCCACACTCACACAAACATACACATAGTCATTTCCGCGGACGAGCGAGTGAAATTGTGTGTGTGTATGATTGTAATTGATATTGATTACAGAGAAAAAGTGCTTTTAATGGCCTTCGATTCTGTCTTTTCTCTCTTACCTACATACATACCTTTATCTCACTCTCCCTTGTATTTCATGAATTTGATATTTTCCCAAATAATTTTCCTTTTCTGTTCTTGTTGTAACATTTCCTTTTTTCGCATTACATGAAGGCGCCTGTGACGTCTTTTGTGAACGGATCACAATTTTTAGCCTGCGATAATAATGACAAATTATCAGGTTTCACCCAGGTTTCGCAAGACCCGCTCAGGGCATAACAGAAGCACCTAACGAGACATATTGGGTGGGTGAGTGAGTGAGAGAGATATGCCAATTTACTTCTGGGTTAAGTGCTTAATTGACCTCCGCTTCCGTTGTTCCTTCTGCTCCCGTTCGGCCGTTCTTCCAGCCTCTTCTGGCTTCCGTCAACGCAGCCTTGGGGCCTGCTGTCTTTTGTCAATTACTTGGAACCACCCTCTCCCCCCATTCGCCCTCATTGGTCTGGAGTTTTTGATACTTTGATGGATGGTCATATTTCTCTGAACCCTTCACTGTCTCTTCCGATCACATTCTGCGTCATAGGCTAAATTTATCTGTCTTTAGTTGGGGGAAATAATCATTGTGTTTGGGTCAGAACTTTTTCCTATCTTCCTTCCGAGAATGAAACCTAGAATTTCTTATTGTCCCAGAAATTGGAATTTCATTTTCTGAACAAGAGAAATATAAAATGTCTTTGTTCTTTTGAAATGTCAATATTTCTATTCATATTTCCAATTTACTTCTCACCAACTGATATTTACTATTTTTCCCAATATATTCCTTCAGAGCAACAATCGGATTTGATTACATACATTCCATTTGAGTTTCGTGCGATTTGAAAATAATTTCACGGCAATGTGTACAATAAATAAAAAAGCATTCATTCACTTACATTTAATTTAATATTATTTCCAATCCGCTTTTCAATTACCTTACTCTTGACTTAATGCCACTCAAATCCACCATGCTTTTATCAATTATTTCCGTTTCCGCCTTTCATCTTCTCTTTTTAGCATGCTATAATTTTATTGTTGTTGCTGTATTTGCCTGAATGCTAAATGCTGTTTACGTAAACTTAACGTAAAAACAAATGAAAACATTTAATTTCGTGCCCGATTGCGCGGATTCCTCTCGGCAATTACGGCAATTCGGCTGCGCGCAAAATGTCCTTAATTGCAATTAAAGCGACGCACACAATAATTCCAGCCGAAAGCCAAAGCAGCCAACAGTCGGACAGAAAGACCGACCGACCGACAGACAGACGGTCGGAGAGTCGGAGGACATTCGGCGGCGACGAACGGCGCAAATCTACGGTGGCATGAAACAATTATTGCCATAATTAAACTGAAAATTCCCGCGCTGCAGACCTCATTCCCGGCGGTTGTTCGGACGCCTTCCCCCGCACTCACCTACCCATCTCCTCCCCACCGGACCTTCTTCCCCCCAACCCGATCTGTCTGCAGCTCGTTCACGACCACGCCCACGCCGACGCCTTGTGATAAACGTTGTGCAAATAAATGCTGAATAAATACCCACCGAACGACCTCCCCCTTTTTTAATGCTCCACAGTCGCGGATTCTCTATCCCTCTCTCTCCATTGTCGAGGAATATTGTTTGTTGTTCGTTTTTCGCAAATTCAGTTCAATGTCTTTTTAATGTCCACACATAATTGAATCATAAACCATGTTTACTGTTAGAATTAACTCCACCTCATTCACTATGTCGATCCCGTTCTCCCATTCTTTCTTCCTCGTTCTCTCTCTCTTTTTCCTTCTCTCTCTCAGAGGAGCTCCGGCGGCAACTCGCAGTTTGGGGTTTAATCTGTTTGATTTTAAAATAAACCTGGCTGCCCATAATTTTCACCACTTTGCATGCGATTTGCACTCGGCCACCGACGGCCGTAGTTGGTTCTCGTTTTCTCCTGTTCACCCTCTCTCTCTCGTTCTATTTCATCTGCACTCTATCCCTTTTGCTCGCCTCAGACGCAGACAACTCGAGTCCGAGTTGGTGTTCGTCTCGTCCTGGCGGCCGTGATAAATGAAGACGTCCGCCGTGGGTTCGTTCGTTGTTGGCCGTCCTTGTTGTTCGTTGGTCATAATCCTGTTTCGCTGTTGGTGCTTTCATTGTTTTTGCAGTTGCAAAATTTGCAACTTCCCATTGCCATATTTTCAACCGCTCCACCGACACGAACCCGCACCTCTTTCGCCGGCGGCCAACACTTGTGGCCAAATGAAAAAAGTTGTCGGTTGTTGGATTTTTCCTTCGTCCTGCTCGTTTATCGTCGCCGGTAGCCACGGGCCTGAGGTTGAGGTTGGCTCCATGGAGTAATTTCTCCATGATAGCTCCAGGTCTCATGGAAATTAATTCCCGGCAATTATTGAGGCTGAGAGCGCGGATTTCGCCACCATGATTTGAGTGGCGATGATGAGGGCGGCTGTTGTTTCAACAAGTTTCTCCAGCGATTTCTGCATATTGTTGTTGTCACTGCACTGTTTGGCGCGTTATGAAAAATGTTAATTTCATCTCTGTTTTCGTTCCATTAATTCGATCCTCAGGAGGTCGGTCGCCAACGGTGCGAATCGCGGAATTAATCGATATATTGGAGAAAGATGTGAATTTTGGAGAATAGTTGTAATTGGTGATGAGTAAATCGCAGCTTTGTTGTTTACGATTGCAAAGGGCAACATAATCAAAGTTATCATTATCGTCATGATCATGATCCAGAGCATTGTGGTACGGTCCATCGGAGGAGCGGTGCAGAACAAAAGCTGTAATAAAGCCGCCGAAGCCTCCTGGAATGCGCAGTAGCAGCCGCCGGAAATGCTATTATAATATTTATTCTCTAATTAGAGGTTTTGCATTTGATTATGTCCGATGGGAAATTCCCATCCCTGAGTCCCGGTCTAACCGACATAAATTTTAAATATTTCCCCGCCCTCACTCGCCCATCCAGACAAACACATGCACGAGCGGAATTCGTTGGGCGGTGGAGAGACTTTGGGAGGATTGCAGCGAGATCCACATCCACACAGCCAGAGTGACACAGACATTATCAATGTGTGTGTGCGATGTTTAAATGAACTGACAATTTGGAGTCGAGGCGCCTGAGTTTATGCAATGAAATGTAAATAAAATGCACGCATTTTAATCAGCGGAAATGCATCCATTGTTAAATGTGTGCGTGATTGTGTGTATGGGTGATTGTTTGTGTGTGAGTATTTCGGTTGCATATCTACATATTATGCAATTGGTCGTAGTTGTAACTCCTGTATTTATTTACATTCAAATCACTTCCTAATGTTCTTTTCTCTTCTGAAGTCAACAACTCGAATTCTTCTTCTATACCTCTTTCTCTCTCTCTCTCTTCCGCTTGAACCCTTCGCATCGAAAGGACGTTTCAACTTCCGTCCTAGTTGTGACCAGCAGTTGTATGAAATGAAAGTTGTCTTTGCTTGTATAGATGAGTTTATTTTCTCAGAATAACTAAGGCAGTGTGTCTTCATTGTGTATATTTGTATCAGTGTGCTTTCTGTGTATGTACGAGTTTATTAATGTATGTATCTATGTGTTCGCTCCATGCATTAGATGTGTGTGGGTATTGCTCTACATTCAATTCAATTATTTCTGTTTGAGTTGAGTTATCATTCAATTTTCAATCTTAACAGGAAGGAATAAAACCAATGGACCAACCGAGTCCTGCAACTTGGTCATGTGTGTGCTTTTGTGTCCGTAGTATTCGCAGACCTTCTTGTCGAAGTTTCTAATTGTTCCACAGCAATTCAATTAAGATTCCTACTACCGAGTTCGAGAGCGAGTTGGAGAGAGCAAGAGAAGGAGAGAAAACTTTTGCAATTTTGTTAGATATTTGGAAGCTCTGCCTTCTCGAATTCCAATGAAATTATCATTATAACGGTCGATAGTTTTGAAATTAATAATCATTTGGTATTTGGCAAGGAAAATCAATTTCACATTTTCTCAATGGAAATGAGAGCGAGGAATGAAGTCTAAAATTTCTACTATTTTGAAAAATTCTGCCATAGTCTTGAAGTTGTATAAGTGCATTTTTTGAATCATTTCGTCCTTAAAATGATGGGAGACATTAAAGTTTAATATTAACATGAAGTTTGATTGAATAAAAATTAAAATATAAAACTATAATTTCGACTAAGTCTCCACCATTCTGTAATATACTATGTACTATCCTTGTCGAAAATTCAACTAACGATTTACGTTTCACTGTTCTCTTTTCAGCTGCTTCACACTATCGGAGGTTGAAGGTAAGTTGGACGCGGGTCATTAACCGAGACGGATTTGACTGTGGCGGAAACTGCAGTGACATCTGACGATCGTAACTAAAGTTGATCGAAGGCACTATTTGTCAAATAAGCACATACAACTATATGCTCTTGATGACCGATAACCACACAAACATTTACCCAAATAATTCACTTACACACCTTTAATTGCATTGAATTGAGGAAAGGACAGGGGGAAGGAAGGGAAAGAGAGAGAATGGAAGGAGCATAAATAATTTATTGATGACAAACAAATACATACAATACTAATACAAACAAATATAACAAAAGCGCAAAGGAAACACCTGAAGCATATGTAAATGTGTGTGTGTGTTTGGATGACTGACTCAGAATAACGAAAATACTGTTAATCGTTATTGTTATTGCAGTGTGCGTAACTAATAATTCTATGTTAATTAGGTATTCGATTATTAATGCGTGTGTATGAGTGCCATTTTCTTTACAAAACTAAGACACACACTTATGCACTTATCTGTGTACTCTATTGTTATTTCATCCTTTGTAATTCACGCCTACCCATAGCAACGGATTGTCCAGGGGTTAATTATCAATTTCAATTTCATCCCAAGCTATTCTTTATTCACTCGATTGAATAATTGAATGTTTTAAATTGATTTATCGAATATCACGGATTGCTTCACATTGAATTCCATTAAACAAATATTTTTATATTCATTTCATATTCACAGACAGCAATAATAATTTCGATTTTGTATTTCATTATTTTCAGCACTACATTAAACACACTAAATTTCATCCGCTGCGTTAACTGAAGCAACCTTTTATTGATTGTTCCAGTTTTCGTTTCACTGGTCAATTATGTCCGATGACTTTTTTTCTCACTTCACTCATTAAACTCCTATTCTTGTAGTCTTGTAATTAAAGGAAGATAATAAAAACCCTTAAATTATAAATCTTCTTAAACTTCAATCAATCTGTCTCTCTCATTTACGATGGTTATTTTATTTCGACATAGACCTGTAATTTTGAAAATTTGGTGTATTAGCGCAGTTCCATTATCACGGCATATAATTAGTGCACTATATTCTGACTACTGTATACTATATTCCTTTTTCTCCACACTCACCTTCAAAAGACCGAAGTAGAAAATTATACAAAAATAATCGTTGTCTAATTACACTGATTTTATTTTTTTTTTGTGTATGGGATTGTACATTTAATATGAAGCAAAACAGCTAAAATATTAATTGGTGATCGACGATTGGGATTTAATTGCACAAACTCTGGTGTTCACGATGGTCAATGACTTAGGGCTCTTAATTATAGGCTGTCTCTTTCGGCGTTAGAAGTCCATAGTTGTGAAAACAAACGAAAAACAGGGAGTTATAGGAGGAGTTATAGACAAAGTGAGAAGGGAAGAAGCTGTGAATTCGATTCCTGAACGGATCGGCCTTACAACATTTTTTTTTATTGTCGATTGCGAGAATATGAAACTCAAGCATATATGCGACAGGACATATGAGTCCTTAAGCCAATGAAGAGTCGCATGGGCTCGCGTGGCGAAGGAGTGGCCAGAAATTAATTGAATTTATAAATAATGCAATAAATGGAAGGCTCGATTAGTGCTCTTGGTGGGAATACGAAGGACGAGTCGTGGGGCCGTGAAGGGCGTTCCCTGCCGCCCTCTGAAAGGTCATTCGAGTCGTTGCCGGCGTCGCCAAGTGAAGACTCGTAAAATATGCGCACATTCCTTTCCACTTAGCACACTTTATTAGCAATTCATGACGCACAATTGAAACTTATTGTTGCGAAAGTATTTAAAATTCATTGCATTGGCTGGCAACGATAAAATGCAACGGCAACACTGGCTGGCAAATACGGAAGCTCTCGGACGACTCAGGGTTGAGCCGTCGAGGTCGGACGTCGGAAACCTCAAGTGTCATTGATTTATCTCAATTGGAGATGACGACATCGACAATGTGACATAATGACGATATTTTCAACCGGAAGCTTCTCGTAATTCAATTCCATTCCATCCAATTTGGAACGGAAATAGCGCGCCGAGGAGATTTTATTCCATCGGCATTGCACTATTGTTGTTGTGAAAATACCTTCACCCGTCCTCTCTCCCTTCACTCTGTTCTGCTTATCTTTGAATTTCAATCCACTTTCCACCCACTCCACTTAACTCGAGTTAAACTTTGAAGCCCGAGCTCAACGTCTGCCCTATCATTATTACTCTGGCTACTCCCTTCAACGGATCCACCGACAACTCGACCTTCTCCTCCTCGTCCCGTTCATCCACTCCCCTACAGTTGCCATTATCCACATCTTCATTCCGTTGGCTCCTTCACGTTATCCCTGTGGCCTGAGTGCGAAAGTTCCAATCCTTTCTGACCGACTTCCCATTATTCATCGGGTGGAAATTTAATTGTTTGTCTGTCCTTCGTTTCTCCGTTAGTCGTTCACGTTACCTTTAGTTCTCTTCGTCTTTCTTTCTCTGTCTAACTGAATCTGCTCGCTGTACCAACTTCTCTGCTCTCTCTTTCACTCTTACTTACTCTCTGTGAGCCAACTTAACCTCGGTCTGCGTTTCTGGGCTGGCGAACTTTAACGACCAGAGCATCGAGCATCTGTGAGGGCGTCGAAGAAAAAGGCCAGAGAAGGTCAGAAGTCGGCGGCTTTTCCTGTAATTTATATGGGTTGACGTTGATTATCTCTGTCCTGGCACATATTTCGAATTTAATTTGTCATTTATGTCTAGTTGATTGAATAGGTTATTAGTCGTAAATCTTATCCGCAAATAGACACGAATGGAAACCCTAAGACAATCTTCAGGCAACGACTCGTGACGACACATCTTCATAGAAATCTATTCACTCAGAGAGAAAGCCACAGAGATTGATAGAAGAGAGATGAATACAACTATTGATGCATGCATCAGAGATGAGAGAGAGAGAGAGAGAGAGAGAGAGAGAGAGAGAGAGTTGTTGTCGGAGAAAGTGCAGGTGAGATGCAGAGAAAGATACAATTATCTAATATTCGAAGACATCGTCAGGTTTATGATCATGAATAAGTCTCTTACTTGAGGGCTACTTATATTAATTGCATCGATAATCATCACCCTGAAGAGCAAAGTACTATACATAGAGCTGTGTTAGGGAGAATCGGCTTTTGGAGAACTTCGTTTTGAAAACAATCAATAACTTAACCTAATATTGGATGACTACATATAACTATAATGAGACATTCTATCTGATATTGTCAACAAATTCCTTTGGTAATCGGGCTAAGCAGCACATTGTTTTACACTTGACGTTCACATCGGTATCTTCCATCACTTAATAAGCTTCAGTTTTTAATTAATCTCTTAATTGAGATGCAACTTGTGATGCAATTTTGCTGAAAATTGAGCAGTCTTTATAAATATCGAAGGACAATAGAGGACTTAGAATGGCTTTGGCATGTGGGGATTAACAATATTAGATAGGGATGGAGCTGAAGATGAATAGAAAATAATTTCTGAAATGGATTCGGTGGAGGTCAAGCACCTAGTCGATAACGAAGAGGTCCTTTATGTGGAGAGTGAAATCAATCTCGACGAAGTTAATAATTCGAGGGATTATTCCACATCGGGAAACTTTGAAAATTTCGAGATTTTGATCACGACATTTGACGCATAGAAATCTGGACTTAAATTGACTTGACTACGAGAGCAGGCGAGTCCGAGTTCGAATACGATTCGGCGAATGCAATTTGCGATTTAAGTAACCCGAAAAGTTCGCCTCGCTTACAAGTTGACAAGTTTTCCTGATAAATTGTCAACAACATTTCACTGCCTGCCTCCTGGAGCGGTGGACGGAGCCTGCTGTCGTCTTTGGCCAGGGTTTTCTCCCCAGCAATTTTATAGAATTTTTCAAATCACCGAAATAACAATCAAAATTGAACGAACGGAAAACTTTCGCCAAAGACATCAACGAACTTCGAAAACCATATCGACTGCCATCAAGACGACGACTACGACGATTATGATGATGACGATGTGGGCGGAAAACGAAAGAAGTTGAAGTCGACGAGGAAATGAGTGGAGGATGACCGAAGAAACCGTCGGAAGCTGTCGAGGACGACAACTGGAAGGAAGAGATGGCGGCTGCGACTCGGACTCGACTGGGTGGCCGGTGGTTCCATTAGGACACGAATCATTTAATCCTGTCAAAGTGGTACCCGAGCAGTGGCTCCGACTCGGGGCCGGCATCAACTAAAATATTTGATTTGCGTTTTCGCTTATTATAATTTCAATAAATATTCGACAGAGTTTTAACAAGTTTTTAATGGAACGTCGTCATGACGAACTGCTTCTCCTTCTTCGTCCAATTTCGAATTTTGTGGTCCTGCGGCCGGATCGTGGAGAGTGTTATAAAAGACTGCAAATTGATTCGATTCAATAACTTAATTGGATCTACATACATGCGAAGGACCTCCTCCTTCCCGGTCCTGCCCCGGGCACCGCAACACGTCGTCGATTCACATTTTGAAATTGTTGTTAAGTGGTTTCCGTTTGCAGAGCAATTAATTCATTCTTAGCAAATATTGTTACTACTTTCCACATCGTTATATTACTAGCTGGCACATCGTTATTATCACCACCCCCCGAAGCCCCGAGGGAATGTCGATTTTGAATTGGAACCCATGCATGTCTCGCCGCAGCTTCTCCGGTGAAGTTTCTCCAGCTCGCTCGTGTTTATGTTGCGAGATGAGTTTTTACCGAACATTTTCCACTTGTGAAATTCGTGTTTGTCTTGAGTAGTTGGTGGTGGTGGAAACTATTCGAATATTTGGTGAAATGGTGAAGGAGTTGGTCTGGCTGTTGTTTCACTCTCGTCTCTCAGCGAGATCCTTGTCATATATTTAATTGGCAGAATTCTTAATATATGCTAAGAGTTCATATGTAAAGTTGTTCAGGTTGAAATCATCTCTGTTGCCTTAATGACCCGAAAATTACTAAAATTTTCTTACAATTTAAAACCAAATCCTGGAAACATCGTTCCTAACGACGCATTGCGGATCCTCCTTTGGACGATCTTTAAATTATTCCAGTTTTTCTAATTCCATCATCGTCCTCTCCTTCACTTCCTTGTCTTCCTTCGTCGTTTTCATCGTCGTTCCTTGCTCGGGGCAATGCCTTTGTTTTGCTTTAATATTCCGCGCAATTCATTAATAACGAGGACGTCATTTGCAATTATTTAACGTCTCTGTTACTATCCACCGGCCTCCCACGCCTGACGTCATAATGGTAAGCGTTTTTAGGTTTTAGAGTTGGTTTTGTTCTCCATCGTTTTTTTATTTTTTTTGTAAAAACACTCTGTTCTTGCTCTGTTCCACCGGGTACCTAGAGGTTTCTTTTCTCTCCACCTCTATTTCCTCATCATCGTCTTTTGGCTTACTCTCTCTCCCTCTCTGTCTATAATCTCTCTCTCCCTCGCTCTTCTTCTTCCGCTTTTTTTCTCTCGCTCTGCCTTCGCCATCGTCCATGCGGGACGCCTTGGTTCGTACTTTTAAGCTGAGTTATGGTTCTGCGTTGCATTTCCTTCCACGTTGTTTCCATTGTTCGCAACCCCCGTCCTCTGCCCACTAAAGCCACCCCCCTCGTCCTTTCCACGGACTCGGTGTCGGTTGCTCCTTCTTACACAATTAGTTTTATTTATTTAATGTTTCTTTCACTAATTAACCGCAACATTTTTCCATTAATCAAATTAGTTTCTTTTTTTTTGTTTACTTCTCTCTCCTCTCTTTTTACCTGACCCCCATCGCTCTTTCTCTGGATTTGTCCTTGTTTCATGTTTATTCTCTTTAATAGTAGTCGTCGTCATTGTTGTTGTTGTCAACTTCCTGTTGCTTTATTAAGGCTTTCGATTTATTTATTCCATTCAACTCCGTTGCGTATGTGTGTGAGTGTTAAATTTTATTGACCAACAATTTTGGCTCATTACTGTTGTTGCAGACATTTTCCGCCTTCCGCCTTTCGGGCACCCTCCGCATCCGTGAAAAAGTCTGTTCTTTGTTTTCATTAACAAAGTGGGAAATTCTGGCATTTAGTGTTCATTAGGAGCGATCATTGTTCTGACGACACGAACCGCGGTCGAACCGGGCCAACTAGAGACGAAGCTAATCACAATTTAGGGCCTTCGAAGGACCGATCGGAAGAAAAGGAACCTTTCCTCGGTCCGGAGAAGTGCACAAGGGATTATTGTCTGTGGGGATTTCGCACGGCTTCCAAAGCACTTCAGTGTCAGCAAATTATTGGAGGAACTTTTCCTTCCCCTCTAATCCGCTGTCAGGTCAACTAATTCTGAAGAATTAAGGTTCATATCAAGGAAATTAAAGTTCACTTCCCGAAAATTAAGGTTCACTTCTTGAAAATGAAGTTCCATTCCTTCCTCTTTGGTTATCTAATTCTGAAGAATTGAGGTTTACTTCTAGAAGATTAGGTTTCACTTATTTCCGGAAGCTTCTCAATGAGATTTTCTCAAGTGATGGTTTTGGCTATGATGAAGAATTTTCCATCTTTGTTGTGGCATGTGCTTCCTTGTATTTGAAATTCAATTTCCAATATTATTCCAAAGGAAGAGTAAAGTCCCTAAGTTCCCGATTCTCGGAAATCCTCTTCTCGCATTTTAAATTGGAAATAATATCAGGTTTACGATGATATCCTATCTGTGAAAGGCGAAACTTTTTCCTCGTTCGGTTTTCTTTTGGAAATTTTTCGCAGAAATGGAGGAAATTCAAAGAGACCCCGTTGAAGAAATTCTGTACTCATTAGCAAGGACACGACCTCGGGCGTTCCTCATGCGACCCGCCCCTTCGCATGGCTGGAGCCACTCGTCTCGAGTCTCGATGGGGGCGAACTCTTCCGAATGTGTTTTAAAACATGAACTTTCATAGAAAACATTTCCATTGCTGTTTGTTGGAGTATGTGTTTTGTGTCTGTGTGTATATGTGTGTGCTTGGCATGGGCGTGTGTGGAAGTGAAGGTTAGGCAAATTGGCTTTTCTGCAAACGGAATTATTAACGACGAATTAAACTTTGTGAAAACATTTAAAAATTTCGAGGGCAATGTTAAAAATAAACACATGCGCGAGCACACACAGACACACATACAGTAAGGAAGAACTTTGCAATAATGAAAGGGTTCGACTGGTGACGGAAGAAGGAAGGAAGGCAAAGGATGTATGGAAATAAATTGTGAAAAACACTTGATATAATTTTTTGTTTATTTTACTAAATTAAAACAAACTCAGAAACTACATGCCGAAGTTTTTCAAACCGATTCTCCCCGTCCCCTCACCGCCTTCTGCACTTCATTGCAGTTGTATGTGTGATATGAAGTCTATTAGGTTGGATACCAGTGCATGTCAGCGAGGACTGTTATCCTCGTTGAATGATGTCTCACTCACACTCACTCATATTCACTCAGACTCAGGACAGAATGAGGCGGAGAGAATGAGGTAGGAGAGAGAAGGCGGATGAGAGAAGACGGACGAGATTGAGAAAGAGGGAGAGAGAACAGAACAGACGGCAGGTGTTTGGAAAGTTTAGCTTGTTTTAAGGCGAAGAATGTTGTTATTTTCCCTTGGTGTAGAAACAACTTTAGTAAAAACAACAAACTTCTGCAGAAACATCAAAAAGCAGAAATAAAACAAACAAATGTTTAAAAAAACATACATAGAGAACAACAATGAAACGACAAATTAACGATAACAATGAAAGCAAAACAATAATAACAGTAACAAGAATAGCAACAACAAGTAACAAAAGTCATTCGCAAGCATGGCTGGATATAATAAATTTCCCACGACGAGGAATAAAATACGGATCCATGCGAGAAACGAACGAGGCTTGCGAACATTTTTACCTTCAAGTGTTCCAATGAAATATTCTCAAACTTGAAAATATATTTTTCAAATTTTCAAAATGTATTTTGAGTCAAGGCACAACAATAGCAGCAACAATACAAAGAGTCTTGTATATCTTGTCATATTCGAATGCATTTGGAGAAGGAAAAACGTCACAACCCGAATTGTTAGAGAGAGAGAGAGTTTCTGTGATAGAAAGTGGGTGAGCGAGAGAGATATGGCGAAGGTAAAAGTGTGAACGAGTAGAAATGAGAATGTGGAGATGTATATGCATGTTTGTGTGTGTGTGAATGCATGTGCATGCGATTCGCACGCAGAACGAAAGACAATAAATTATTTGCCACACGAGAGCGGAATTCCTGCTGCTAGAAGGAGACCGATGTTCTCCTTATTTGCTTCTCTCTTTCTTTTGTACGTTGTCTCATAACATTCCTACAATAACAACAGCGCATTTATAACAACATTAGAAATGGCTTAAAGTATATCAACGATGTATAGAGAAATAGAAGAAATTAACTCAACGACATATAGAAGTACAAACAACAAAAACAACCGCGAATATATGGATAAATATACAGGTCGTTGTTGTTGTAGTTGTTTGTCTCATTCCTCTTCTTTGACGTGCCCTGTCGCTTGGTCGGTGAAACTTTCTTCTTGCTATTGTAATTGTGCTCTAAACCCAAATGATTCTTGGGGGAAAATAATTCAAACTCGCAATTAGAAGCCACCAAAAACTTCTGTAGAAACTTCTAATGTTGCTTTTGTTGTTGCGCTTGTTATTCTTTCATCGTGTTGTTGTTTTTGTTGTTGATATGACTTTTTACTATAATGTTTGTTTTATTTATTTATTAGCTTCTTCGTTGTTTGTCTCAAACTCTCCCTCACTCGCCCTTAATTTTACTTGTTGTTCATGTAAGAGCAACAGTAAATAGAGTTGTTAATGTTTTTGTTGTATTATTATTCTTGTCGCCGAACGAAGAGGGGGAGAGAAATAGTGTAAACGAGTGAGAGAGAGAGAGACAGAGAGGCTCATCTGTCATGTCCTGCCGCACCGGAAGGAAATGAGCAAAGGGCAAAAGTGAACGGATGTTGGCTCCTACACCAACACAACTCCAAGGAATGCAATACAAGGTTATGTAGCAGCGTTAACATCACGTGAAGCAAGTCCAAAGCAACATGAAATACAGCGGAAACGAAAGGAACCGTTAGCGGAAGAACACAAAACGGATCCCGGAGTCAACGGATGGGATGTGCAAGCGGAACAAGTTTTGCATTTATTTGATTTATGAACACACATATGCATAGTTCCTGCCCATTTGTATGTGTGTGTATGTGCACCTACAGGGAATCTTGTTTGCCTCCATCTGTATATGTGTGTGTATATGACTATGTGATGTTCTTAATTTCTTTGACAACAAGTGCGACTCGAAGTTTGTGTTTGTGTGGATGTGAAAGATGGTGCAAAAGTGAGAGAAATCCTCTGATATACCAGAATCAGATATCCCTCTATATTGAAGTGGTTTTACATAGAAGCCAGAGCTGATAAAGTGTAAAGCTGGACTTTGAAACACATTCTTATTTAAGTCTGTAGCTTTGTATTTTGCAGCTAAGCAGCTAAACTTTTTTGTAGTTTTTATGAACAAAATCTAGCAGAAATAAATTTCTCAACAAATATTTCTCAGTGTAGTACTCTCGTGAATGGAATGGAGTTTGTTGTTATATTTGTGTGTTTGCTGTTGTTGCTGTAGTTGTTCTATTCTTGAAAACTACTCCCAAGCAGGACATTTTTCTTACTCTACTCAACAATTTGTTATGTTTGCTTCTCCGGCTGCTCGTCGTGAAGTTGTTCAAGTTGTGAGCGACGACTGGCCATGGGCCGGAGAGGGTGAGTGCGAGTTCCAGGGAGGCGTGGCGGAGGAAAAAACTTTTAAAATTCTCATAAATCGTACTTTACGCTGTCATCATGCTTAATATGCACTTCCGCTTCGAACATGCCGACGACTCCAATAATTCTCTGCTCAACTATTCGTTGTAATGCGCAGCGAACTCAAATTTTTTGCAAAAGAAAAACCAATTGTTGCTGAAAAAAAACAAAAAGTTGAAAAGGTTCAGAAAAGGTTCAGAAAAAACAAAAAAGTTTCGGAAAAAAGCGAGTTCTAGATGAAAGATGAAAATGTATTTAAAAAAGTTTATACAGAAAAAAAAAAACAAATAGTTGCTACAAAATATTTGCTCTCATATTTATTTTATTGATTCAATATTCACGAGTTCTCATGCAAAAACCTCCTCCGGAAATCGTCTGAGCTACGCGCGATAACTTTTAGGAGTTTTTCTACTCCGTCGCTTTACTGGAAATAAAATTTAAAGCCCCAATAAAAGTGATAATGAGCTCAGGACTAAGCCAATTAAGGGAGAATGGACTGTAAATGGACTCTAATGTCCGAAGGAAGAAGGTTATGAATGATAGATATGCACGAGACTCGGGCCATGCGGCGGAGGGGAGGGAGTAATAAGGGAGGCATTAACACAACATTAACATAAACACTTTCGGCCGCGTTAGCAGCTCGTTGCCGTTATATGAAAAACCAAAAAAAAAATCGTGGCCATATTTTTCCAGACAAATCAGAGCCGCGTCGAATTTCGTCGACGAGTTTTATGAACGTTTCTCTTTATGGACGCTTTGATGGACGTCATAAAAGAAGTGGGAAGGGAATAGAATACATATATATTTATGTCCATATATAGTATATGGAGACCTAGTGTGACTTCAGTTGAGTCGACTTGGAAGAACAACGCGAGGAAATGGAGACGAAAAAATTAAGCGAAATAATGGAGCCACTCAAAATTCCACTTTTAATCAACTGGTTTATTTATAGTCGCCAGGCACACACACACACACTTCTGGACCCACCTCTACACACACCCGACGACGAATTGAAACAAACACACACATCTGGACGCACTGACGCAGAACCGAAGGAATTTTCATTTATCTTCGCAATAAAAGGAATTCAGCTCCCGACTCCGTGTCAACAGGCAATTAAAACTCGGCTCCGTCGGCGACGAGGACGAAGGGGGACAGGTGAGGTCCGGCAAAGGGAGGGTGAGAGTCGGCGCTTATCGGAGGGCAGCGGGTGCGGCGAGGTGGAGGAGAGAAACTCTGAATTGCATGAAATCATCGTAGGAAATACCAAAACTAATGAAATTAGAGGGAACCGCGAAAGGAAATGCCAGTAAAAATTTCACCCGCCAGGGGAGGGGCGTGGTGAGGGGGTTGCGGCGAGGATGCGGTGGAAGGGGATGCGGTGTCGACAGCCATGCACGAGAGCCCTCGATAGGTGGGTGGCGACTTCTGGCAATTCTCTCGTGTCCCCTGGCCATTGGTTAAGGGGTTGAATTATGGCCAACGGAAGCTTGTGGAGCTGCCGACACTCGTTCTTCTCCTCCTTCTCCTCCACCTTCTCCTCCACCTTTTTCTTCAACTTTTTCCTCTTCTTTCCTTTCCACCCTCCCTCACTTCTTTCTCTTGGTGCTGTCGGTTTTTCTTCTTAGTCGTGTTTATCGTCGGCGTAGTCGTCGTCCTTTTTGAGGTTCTCGGCGAAAGTTACTGAATTTAATTAATTTTCATTTTCAGCAACATTATCTCTCGCACCCACCCTCTCACTCACTCACTCCACAACTCACGCACCCTCTCTATCTCTCTCTATCACTCACCCACTTTCTTTCTCTCTCACCCTCTCCTTCAACCATTATAATTGTGCGTCCGGATGGTAATCGAAATGGTCAGTCGACCGAGGCAGCAGAGAACGGAAAACCTTTCTATATTTTCATTCTTATTCTCAATCTCCCTCTGTTCTCCCTCCCCTTCTTTCGCCGTCTCACTTCATCGTGCCATCATAAATTGGAGACCCATTGGTCGTTGAAAAGTTGACGCGTCATCCTCGAACAGTTGGCAACTCGTGCCCAAATCCCGCGCCCCCCGTCTCTTTTGCTCTTCTCCACGTTGCTCCTTTTTCTTCGTTCCACGTTGCTCTGTTTCCTCTTCCCACGGGAGTTTCGTATTTTTCGTGCGCTTTATTTGTCTCGTTCTGTTGACATTTATTGCTCGTTGGCGCCTCTCGGTCGCCCCTCCCGACCACGATCCCTCGTGCACCCTACCTTTTCTTCTTCCCCTTTTCCCTCCTCCATCTCCCTCTCTCTCTTCACCATTCAATTCCATCGCGTCTCCTTCGGCTCGTCGTCAGCTGCTGCCGTTAATGACAAATGAAAGTTATTGTTTTCCGTTCGTTCGTTCGGTCGGTCTGTTGGTCGTTGCGTGCGCCCCCCGCAGCCACTCTGCCTCCTTCGATCACTCGAAAGGGTTGAACCCGCAGGCCGTGTCACGTGA
Source organism: Coelopa frigida (assembly GCA_017309665.1). NCBI lineage: Eukaryota > Metazoa > Arthropoda > Insecta > Diptera > Coelopidae > Coelopa > Coelopa frigida. Next base: position 15,536,224 of record CM029561.1, on the reverse strand, counting down.
TGACTCATGAGGACGACACCAAGGACGATGGAGGTCCTTCGGCTGTCATAATGAGGTTATTGCGTTTCCGAGCTTCTCGGTGGCCATCGACGTGTCGTCTTCCTGCGGGTTCCAGTGTCTGTCTCTGTTGATTAATGCACATCTGTCGCTTTTACTCTCAGTCCAGTTCACTCTCAGTCCAGTTTACTCTCTGTCCATTTCCCGGTCTGTCAATTTTCCAGTATGTCCATTTCCCAGTCTGCCCATAACCCTCTCTGTCACACGCAAGATCTATCTCTTTCGAATTCCCTGACAACTGATTGTGGTTTACAAATCCCTCGACCTGTCTGCCGTTGATGTAAATGCATCATCTTGCCGATTTCATCTTGAAATATTTAAATTTGATTCTATTTAAAATTTTAACTCCTGGAGTTCTAAGGAAAAGGCGATATTTCAGTCCATCGGTTTGAGCCCAATTCCCAATTACTTCAAAGCTGAATTGAGCCGTGGAATTAAAATTTGAAATATTCAAGTCCATAGTAAAACATGAACATCCTTAAAACAGCAAATACAGAAAACTATTCGGCCTATAAACGAACAATCTAGTAGGCAAAAATGTTCTCACCATTGATTCCCATGTGAAGTTCTCCAATTTCGATCGGAGTTTGCAATTCCGTTTGAAATTTTTTGGATTTAATTTGAAAAATCGGAGCGAATTCTAAACGAAGGCAAAACTAAAGAATCAGGGAGAGAGAAGAATCAATGAAAATTTTTAAAAAACTGAGAGGAAATAAAAGTAATATTGAGAATGAGAGAGGCTTGGGGGCAGGGTTGTCGAAGTCACTTCAATCGAAGTGTTTCACTTCACTTTGACCCAAAACACTACGGCACTCCACTTTTTTTGGAAACACTTCACTTTTCAAAACTTGAATCATAATGAACTTTTCTTAAAATTTGTTGTAAAAACATATAGTTTCACGATTCTTTACTCGTCAGAATCTCTGACAGACTTGTACCTACCCAACATTTTCTAAAAATTCAATACTGGAATGCCGACAACACCGTGCAGTTATTCCCAAACTGAAGAGTTTGTATAAATATCAATGTTATGTTTAAGTGTTAATTATGAATTTGTATGAAATTAATACATTTTACAAAACACTTCACTTTTCTCCGTTTCACTTCACTTTTTCTTGTCTAACACTTCGCTCGAAAAATTCGAAACGACAACCCTGCTTGGGGGAATGATGTGAAGAGAGGAGCACGAGAACCATTTAATAAAATATCAGATGCTCGGTGAAGCGTGAAACGTATGCGAACCCGTACATGAATAAATATGCGTGATCACACATGTCGATGAAAACTCACGGATGTAGACATAGGGAGTTCAGCAATAGATAAACCTAATAAATAACGAAATATTCGCTTAAGTCTGGATCCTGAGTTGTGAAAAAGACATAGGGACAAGAACTGAGGGAGAAAATAATATATATTCGGGACTCTGCTGTAGCAGAACAACTACAAAATCAACACAAGCCCAGTAAAAAAAAGCGATTATAACAAAATGTTTAAAAATCAGCTACCAGATTCAACGACGATAATCCCGTACACTGATGTAGGAACAGGGACAGCAACATGAAAAGCAGGAGCAGCAACAAGACCAGTAGCAGCAACAGACGCTGCCGCAACAATAACAACTACTGCAACAACTACCACAACAGAAAAGCAACAGCAGCGAAGTCAAACGGAGAATTTGAAATGCGATAAAATCAAATCAGTGGAAGGCAGATCGAAAATCGTAGATCCGATCGAATCGAATCAAATCGGGGCGTGGAAAGACTGAGGCATCATCAAAAATCGAACAATAGAATGAATCAATCGCTTTGTTAAAACACGGCTACAAGCTGGGCTTTGCCGTACTTAATTCCGGCTGAAACTCTTTACAACTAATAGTGGAGCAAGAGCTGAGAGTGATCGATTTTTCTCGATATTTTCTTTAGTGTTTTCTGTAGACGAATACTTTGGTACTAACATAGTTCATAGAATTATTTCAATACAATTATCTACGAGTTCATTGTAATTACATTTAAATCGGAAAATCATTTCATTCCACTGTACGTCAAGAAAAAATATGTAATTTTACGACAAAACAAAGCATAGCTTGAGCTTGCGTTTGTCAGATGACACCAATTGGAAGCTTTTACATCTCCATTAACATCATTGTCACTACATGAGTGCTGGAGGCCAGGAAAAAAGCGTTAAATAAAAAGTCCTATTCATAATGAAAAATCGTGTAATGGAAAAATGGACAACACTGTAAAAAGTAAATTGAAAAATATGATTTAAATAACAGTGAATACAAAAACGGTGGAAAAACTCAAAAATACATGAGAAAATAAAATATAATAGTCTTTTACATAAATGCCAGATATTATTCCATGACAAAAAACCTTCCCGAATCAACAGCTGCATGGCAGACAGAGAGAGAAACAAAAGGAGAGAGAGAGAGATAAAGCAAACTACAGGGTCGACACCCATGGCGAGAACAACAGGGGACAAATTATTGGACTCGAGAGCAATACTTGGGCCACTTGTTCATGCTGGGGACGATTTGAACTTTTTACAAAGGGCATCCCCAGTAACTAAAACAACAACGAAAATAAACATCAAATACAGCCACAGGATAACACACACACGCTCGGATATGTAGTTGCTTTCATGTGAGCCCAGGATGAGAAGGAAATCAAAATAGAGAGCAAGAGGATGACAGATGGAGATGGGGAGAGAAAGTTCATTTAGAAGTTGACAGCAAGCTTCAGTTTATTCATTCAAAACTTTCTACAAGTGTATGCGAAGGTGTGTGTGCATGTTTTTTCCGCATTCCATCAACCACTCATCTCATAGACCCCATCGTCTGCTGCACTTCAGGCCTTGAATTCCATGATCGCCTTCTATCCTAACTCTATTTCCACTTTATTATTCATCGACTTGTTCTTCCCATTCGTTCACTCTTTCATTCAATCGCTCGTTCGTTTATTTGCTGAATTGTTCATTTATTCGTACGTCGCTTAATGATCAACAGCGACAATGATGATGTTTTCGAAGTTTGTTGTTCAATTTCAACTTATTATTGTTGTCATTGTTGTTGCTATTAATGTTGTTGTCATTGTATGTCTTATTGTTGTTGCTATTGTTATAACAATAAATAGTGTTCGACTGACAAGATTTCCAACAATGTGAAGTCAGTTTCCATCTCGTTTCACTATTCCGCCTATTTTGCTCTCTTTATTTTTTCACTTTCTACTACCTTCATTAATTTATTTTTTCCTCCGAGATAGAGGCAGTAAGTGAGAGGGAGAAAGAGATAGAGTGAGAGATCGAGCGAGAGAGAGAGAGAGAGAGAGATAATCGGAGGAAAAAATAAATTAATGAAGGTAGTAGAAAGTGAAAAAATAAAGAGAGCAAAATAGGCGGAATAGTGAAACGAGATCCTCCGATTATCTCTCTCTCTCTCTCTCTCTCGCTCGATCTCTCACTCTATCTCTTTCTCCCTCTCACTTACTGCCTCTATCTCTGGCCTTTTCTCTTCTTACAACTGCTGACAACATTTTTAGTTTGTAGCAACATTCGCAATCAGTTGTCGTCGACATGTGAATGCGTATGCACGTGAATGTATGCAAATGCGCCATAGTAGATGTGTGTGTGGTACAATTTGCTGGCAATAATACTCTAGAAGCCATTGTTGTCGTTGAATTGTGCAGCTGCTGTTGTTGTTGTTCTTGTTGCTGCAATGTTCCAGTTGTTATTGCTTCTTCCATCTTGTTACTTCAATATTGGTGTTGTTGTAGTTGTAGCTGTTGTCGTATCTACTTCTGTTGCTTTGGGTGATGCCGTTTCTAATACCAATATTTTTGTTGTTGTTAGTTCAGCTTTAATTGGTGTTGTTGTTGTTGTTGTTGCTATCACTGCAGTTATAACTGGGTAGTATGTTTTTGTTGTAGCTATAGGTGTTGCTGTTGTTGTTTACGTTGTTATCGTTTCTACTTCTGCCACGACGATTGGTGTTAAAGCCGTCGGTTGGTGCCAGCGAAGAGGATGCGGTGATGTTTATTTTGTCACTCTCTCTCTCTCTCTCTATATATCTCTCTTCCCCACACAGTGATATTGTTTGTTGCCTCGGGATGATGCTTTTATTAATATCGTGGTTCTTATTGTTGTTGTTGTCATTGCACCACGACGGAGACGAAGGCGAATTTAGCTGCATCCGCAAAACATGGCATGAAACTTGCCAATTAGTCGCTGGAGCTCGAGTTGGATTGCGAGCAAGTTTACATCTCTCACACTGCCTTTCACTATCTGTTGCTATCTCTGGATGTCTTTCTATCCATCCGTTTATCTATTCATCGCTCGCATTTGAGGGCATGTCTATCTGCTTGTCTGTCTGTCTGTCTGGCTGGGTCTTTGCCAGTTCATCTGCCTTCTTCCTGTCACTTCATCTCCGTCCGTCTAATGCTTCTTGGCCTGCCTGTCTAACTGTCTGTCTGTCTGTCCGCCACTCAGCTTGTCTGTCTGTCCGCCACTCAGCTTGTCTGTCTGTTTGCGACTGTTTATTCAGTCTGTCTGTTTGTTTGTCTGTAGATTTGAGTGCTTGTTGGTGTCCCTGTCAGTCGCTCCAACAGTTGCTCTGTCGTTCCTCCTCGCTGTCGAAACATTTATGTGCGCCTCTCACTTCTTGCCTCTCGCTGCCACCATCTCCCTTCACATGTCAAGACGTCCTCTTGAGATAGGAGGAGTCGTAACCTGTCGCCCTCCTTCTATGACCCGCGTCGTCGCTTCAACCAACTGTCTGTCTCTCTGACGATTGTCCGTTGTCTCGCTGATGATTGTCTGCCGGCCTCTCTGACTATTGTCTGTTTGTCTCTCTGACGTCTGTCTGCCTATTTGCACTTCTGTCTGTTGACTAAATTGTCTCGATGCCTCCGCTCCAACCATCATACAGTTCACCTGGTTTCGTCTTGCAATCGTCATCAACATCTTCATCAAAATTTGCATCCAATCAAAAATGAAATGCATTCGTTTTCCATCGTAACCATTCATTGCTTTCCGGAAGTTCCTTTGGATTTCCGTTACAATTTCTCTTTTTCCCTAACTTTATTTTTGTTTTTTTCCCTCTGTGATATCGTAACCCGATGTGGATCTGGTTGTTGGCTTACATTACTGTTCTTGTTTTTGTCGTCGACTCTGGTTTTTCCCAAGTTTCAGTTAATTAATATTTGATTCATTTGATCCATCAACATTCAGTCGAACTTTCACATGCAACCACTCCTGATGCTGGTGTCGATGATAATGATGATGATGTCCTCCAATGCATCTTTATTTATGTACTGATTGATGATATTTCCATCTCGTTTACTCACTAACGCTCACTCTCACTCTTTCTCTTACTCTCGTTGGTAAGTCGATGAGTGAAAACGATCGATTTGGACGGAGTAGACCCGTAAGCGTTTTGAGAATACCGGATGAGGACGCCTGAGGGAATCAACGAACTTGTCCAATTCCCCCCCTCATCCCACATCTCTGGAGAGTCGTGGAACTCCTCGTTTGATTTGTGAATATTTATTTTTCGTGGAATTCCGTTGAGTTTTGTCGAATTTTAATTTGAATTTTTAATTTAATTTCCTCCAATTTCTGTTCCGCGTATTCTCCATTGTAGTCTTCGTTAACGTTTTCTTTACGTTGTTATCTCCTTTCTTCTTCCCTTGATTGCTTTCTGCTTTCTCTTCCATCGTTTCTCCACCTCGCGATGTTCCTCATGACAGTCAACGAACCATGATGCGATCTCTCTCCTCGCCTCGTATTAACTTCTACTTGATTAAAGTTGAAAGGACAATAAAATGATGGTAACAAAAACCACTCATTCTCACTCTTACTCTTTCTTTCTCTCTCACTCTTCATTTCTCTTGTCTGTTTAGTGTAGTTTGTTTTGTCGTTGTTGTAGCTGTTTTAAATGAATTTGCTCTCACTTTGCGTAGAAATGTTTTTGTTTATGTTGTATTTGTTGTTTTTTGTTGTTGCTGTTGTAAGTCTTCAAAGGACTCACTGAAGCAGCATTGTCTTCATCTTCATTATTATCATCATCATCTTTGGCATCTCTTTACCTCATTCTTCTACTTTTGTGAACTCCTTCCTTCGTGTCCTTCAAGCTTGTTGTCCTTCAAGCTTGCCACTGACTGAGGTCTTAAGCCTTCAGTGCTTATAAAACGAAAACAACAACTATTTTGATACGAGCTACATTTTGAACAAACCAGTTACAACAACAACAACTAGCCCATTTCGTCTGGGTTTGAGGGTGGTGCCGGGATCCTTTGGACTAATTTATTGTTTTATTAAAATGAAATTTGCGCTGTTGCTTCTAGGACTTTCGTTATCACTGTTATTGTTCTTCTGGTCTTACTCTTGTTGTTCTTGTCATTCTTATTGTTGCGATTGTTATTCTTTTATTTTTGTTATTGTTGTTCTTATTGGTGCTGTTGTTTTTGTTATTCTTGTTATTATTTTTGTTATGATAAAGTTCGGTTGGTCCTTGTCGCTTCATCCCCAACTCCATCTGAACCGGAAGGACACAACAGCAGACGCCTAGTCCTGGTCGTGTGACGAGAAACTTTGCACTTATCTTGGCATTAGACGAAAATAAAACAGATCGAAATCATAAATTCTAATTTTGCTCCACTCTCAACGAACTCATATACTCATGTGTAAATAGGATACATATATGTATATTTCTTAGTTGGCTTCGTTGTTGGAAAGCGTTTCCTTTTACGTAAATTTGTCCAACGACGCTTTTGTGGCAATGGAAGAGGTCGGTATTCGTGGAAATGGTATATTTCCATATATCAGTAGTGTAGAAAAGGGTTTTTGTCTACTATTATCACTTAGCATAAATAGTCATAGGTTCCAATGGAGAAGTTTTCTAGAAATAATCCCAAACTAGTAGGGAGTTCAGTGTTGGATATTTTTTGAAATATTAAACAGCATTATTCTTTATTCAAATATATTTTCAAAACTTTTAGTTCTCAAAAATTATTATTTTTAATTCAATACAAATAAAAATTATTTAAATATTACTACAACACATTTGAATACGTTTAGAAAGAATTGAGTTTAAAAACTCAACTTTTAAAAAATATAGTTCGCAAAATATTTACGAAATTCTTACTTGATGGTTTGTTTCTCTGTTGAAAATGTCGGTATTAGAAAATATAAATGTATATTCGTAAAACGCAAATGCATTAAAAACGCCGCTTGATTTTTAACAAAAACACACACGTACTCGGCCGTTTACGCATACATACATGTATGTTTGTGTTCGGAAAACGGACTCCCTTTCCACGTCAGCTCCTTCAGAGTCGTCCACTTGAAACTTGAGTTACCGTGCAGCAAACCGAAAAGTCAGCAAAAAGCGAATGTGCGTCGAAGTCGAGTGTGGCCGACATATAAAATGGGTTATCGTCTGTCCCTTTTTTTCCACATAGTATATTTCTCTCTCTCTCTTTTTGTGGATTTGATTTCCCTCTGTGCTTGTGAGTTGTCTTGGAAATTGAAATTTATACACCGGAATCCTATTTACTCTTGTTCTTTGTCTCTTATTAACCCGATTCCTTAGATTCCTGCTCTAGTATTCCGTCTACAGTGGAAAGCGGCGGGTCGTTTAGGCCCACTGTTTAAGAGTTTTTCCTTCTCGCAATACGCATTCCCGAATCTTTTTCCAAAAAAGCTACCAAGGTCATATTGCTCTGTGCACTGGCTCCGGGCGTTTTGGAACTTTCACAACTTCGATGGAAGTTTCAAAGAAAATATCTAACTTCCGGTCCTAGTGAAAGTATGCAGAAGAACTCGACCAACAGCTTGGAGGGCTTCAACATGAAAGAGGGAATTTTCTTTCAAGTTGTACTATACTTTTATTGCTCTCTCTTTTCGTGTTATTTATATGGTAGTTTCTTCTTAGTAGAGACGAATTCCTCATGATCCTCATGACCATCTACAAAGTCCTTCTGGTTGTCCTTATTTGCTGCATCTCTCTCTCGCTATGTTTATCCCGGTCTCGGCCATCTTCTCCTTAATTACCACCATTTAAAAAGTTATTACAGCCGATTCCATTATCCTAACTACGGCTCATAAATTCCGAAATCTACGATCTCCATTTCGCGCCCATCGCCTCTGACAATGGGTTCGAGTGGGCCGTGGTCGGGAGCCGAGGGGGCGGGGCAGACGGCCATTTCGGCCCAGTTAACGCCGCGTCCCCGTCCATTAACAGTCCTGTAAACACCATATGCTTCTCGCATTCGCCTATTTTGATATCGAAGTGTGAGTGGCTCTCTCTATGTGTGTGTGGGTGGTCTGAGACGGCGGACAGACGGAGAGATTGAAGAGAGGGCTCATTTGGGTAGACAGCTCTTTTATATCACAAATATATACAGAGGCCGAGTGGGAGAAGAAAGAGTGCAAAGCAGAAACGGAGTGAGTGAGCGGGAGAGACGAGCAAAAACAATAAACGAATAAAATAAAAGCCTTTCGAAAATACCAAAGACCAAAGGACGGAAAGGAAGGAAAGAGTTCTTCGCACAAATGGCTTTCATGTTCATTTAGTTTGTGCGAGAGAAGAAAAACTATTTAGCATGCGATAATATCTGGACTCAAATTGAAATGCCGTCGCCGAGACAAAAACAACAAGTAGATAAATTATATCGAGTTCATCCACCCCAACCAGCGAGGGAATGAGTTTCAGAACTCATTGCCGCAAAAACTAGCACAAAATGTTTACAATTCATCAGAAGCAGATGGTGAAGATGGTGGGGCGAGATTGAGGACCTTGTCGAGAGATCCATTGGGTGGTGGACGACGACAACGACTGACGACCAACGAAGGACAACTCCGGACTCGGGTTGTGACATTTGGGACCAGAGATTTCGAATTCGAAGAACGACCGACATGGGTGGAGGTGATGAACTTGAGGGTAGAGAAAATCCTTGCCAGATGTGGTTCAGGACGAAAGCTTAAACCATAATCATTCTGGGACCTGTAAAATGTACTAGAACTTGGAGAGATAGAGTTACGATAGGAGATTTCAAAGGTTAAATAACAGAAACGATAAGCTCAGATACTATTTAGACTAAAGCAGACTTTCAACTAAGGCCAATGAACTCGCTCTGAACTCCCAGATGAATTTTGAAAAACAATAAACAAAAATTAATTAAAACATAAACTGAAAATTGTTATTATATCATATTATACAAATATTTTTTAAATTTGATTAGTTTTTATTTTATTATATATTTTATTCGTTCATTTTATATTCCCATTCATAGAAATAGATTTTTATTGTTTAATTGTGTTATTTTATTAAATTGTATGCTCATCAAATGTGTGTGTCTGTATGTATGTGAGCCGAACAGCTGCTGTTGCCGGGCAAAACTTGTGGTTAAATGATTTTTGGCCAAACAAAAAACAAAAGCTCCGGACCGATAAAGAGCAACTGGGGACCGCCCGGTGGAATGACCAGCTGGGCCACGAGGACCCACCGCGGAGCCACTAGTGGCCAAGGAGGTGTCTGGGGTCGGTGTTGGGGTCTGAACGGAAGTTCGAGGATGGTTCTAGGTCGGAACTAGGAATGCTTGACCAACCCAACACAAACTCAAAGCATGGCCTGCGGCGTAGTAGGCGTATTTTTATTAAATTCCAAAAACGGAAACTCGAAATGCTCACGTTCCCCCCAAGGGAGAGGGGCAGAGACAACTGCGATGAAGGAGACAATTCGGAAGAGTAAGACAACTGTGAAAAGTGAGTGAATTAGAGGCAGTGGTCCCAGTAGGATACTTTCGACTAAAATGAGTGGGAAATCAACTGGTGAAGTCGTCGTTGTTGTTTTCGTTGTTGTTTCTATTGTGTGAATTGTAGTTTTTGTGGGTTTTCGTGCTGTTATTTTTGCTTTGCTGATTCTTGTTTTTGGCTACGACCACACGCACAATTGCGTGACTTTGGTTTTATGTCGGTTTTTTTGTTCCTTTGTTTTTGGCCAATTCGCAGTTCCTGTAACACTTCGGGTGATGGTTTATGTCGACTGAGTGTAGTTGGCGATTGACAGGCGACGGGCCACGGCCTGGTGTTGCCGAAATTTATTTACTCCGAGTGGAGGAAAAGTGTTGCCGGAATATGACTAAATGAAATATGAAGGACGCTTAATTAAATTTCAGTTCATTTATAACCGAACTCAGTGTCAGAAATATTTCATGGACTCAGTATGGTTGTGCCAAATGTAGACGTGTTGGGTTGTTTGGTTTTATGTGGGCACAATTATACGCATGACATCGAATTCTGCTTGAGTTGTCGACCTCAATGAAGCATGCTCTTTCTTTTGTTTTAGTCGATCACATTTTTATTGTATTTTTACGATTTTCACAACCTACTTTGGTTTATTTAGAAGATTGTTTTGTGGTTACCTTTTTATCAGCCGCTACATAACTTTTTTTCAGCTTATTAGTTGCTGATGATATTAACTAAGAAAATTTCACCTCCTGAAGAAAAGTATTTATGGCGAATGTATAAGTTAATAATTGAAATATGAGTACAGAATTCTTAAATTAACTTAAGGCTATTGGTTTCGAACTTATCAAAAAATAAATTTCTGAAGCATATTTCAAATAATTAATTCTTTGTAATATTTTAGTGACATATTAAAAATATGTTTCGAACCTTTTCCTTTCCTTCTATTGTTAGAAAAATGTTCGAAATTTGTTTTTAAGTGAACGATCGCTAATTTCACTGTAAAATACTTAGCGTACTCTCCATGGACTAATGTCTACCTTCCAGTCTTTTCCCGGTGTCCTCGGTCTCTTCTTCCAATTTCTCATTTTTCTAATAACCACCTCCTCCCCTTCTCTTCCTCTCGCTCCATCCTAATGACAGCGATGAGATATGGTTTCAGCGCGACTTCGCGACGAAGTGATTATTTTTCGATTTTCCAGCGATGTTGAAAAATATTCCACGGCCTCCATTGAAATCTATTTTCTTCTCAGTCTTCCACTCCTCCTCTCCCTCTCTTTCGCGTTCATTTTGTCGGCGTCGCTGCGGGACTGGGCTCTACCGGAGGGACTAATTTTAAATGTCGTTTAATGCTGACAAAGTGCGGGGCCGAATGTCCTTTGATTCCTGGGGAATTTCTAGAAAATTACAAGGGAGCCGAGGCTGTGGCGGCCGTATAAATATTCAACAAGCGCCACGCGACAACGGCTGTTGTTACAACAACAATAACAAACATTAACAACAATAGAGTGATCAATATGAACAACAACAAGAAGAACAATGGTAACAACAAGAATAACAACAAGAAAAGAGACATGAAGTGGAAGGATGAGATGATAGCCTGAAGTAGAATAGGCAAGCGAAGGGAAGGAGGCGATGACGACGACAGCGATGTAGAACATAAGCAACAACAACAACATAAATATTGGCAACATTTGTTTAAATTAATATGGAAAGTGGAACCCAAACACTTTAACCCACTCCATCCTCGCTCGCCTCCCCACGGATCCGGGCTTCGGTTCGGCTTTGGGTCGTGTCTAGTCAACGAGAACGAAGTCGCTTTCTCTATCTCTATCTCTCTCTCTCTTCATCTTCTTCACTTCCTTGTCTTCCGCACCTATTGTAGTTGTTGTTGTTGCTGCCACTTCTGTTGTTTTCGTCATCGCTTGATCCTTGTCAACGTTGGCAACATTGTTTGTAGTTGTAGTTGTGCGAGTTGTTATTGTTGCTGTGAATGTAATTGTTGTTCTTATTGTTGTTGTTGTTGTCGTCGTCACAGCCATTTGCGAACTTCCAACGTAGGCAGAAATTCATTTGTATTCGAACCTCGTCCTGTTGAACATTCTTAATTAGGTTACGTTTGCCAGGCCGCGTCCTTCCTCCCGTCTGCCTGGGACTCCTGTCCCCCACTCCTCCCGCTCATTCTAGTCTAGATGAAGATGGAGACACCGAAGAAGGATGGCGATGACGACGGGACCGAGGACCGGGACTCGTAATGATGACGAGTGCGTATTTCGCATGGCATAATTTGCAAGAGAGAAAGGGCGAGCTAGACAAATGGAGAGCGTGAGCGAGAGGGAAAGAGTGCGCTTGATGGAGGAGGAGGGGAGAAACGTTGACAAAGCCATATTTAAAATGTAAATCCTGGAAATGAAACAATTACGAACGCTTTTCCGCCTTCTCTGTCACGACGACTCAGCCGGCCCAGGAACGAGTCGTCGTCGTCGCCTCATCCTGGTCCGGGTCTCGTCCTCGTGAATCCTTCACACCCGGCGATGGGAGATGGGGAACGGGGACGTAATTGCGCTGCGTTTGCGGAATAGCCTGGGGGCGGGGCGGATGGTGGGCGGCTCGTGGAGAACTGGGTGTGGGATGGAAATGATGATAGAGGACAATAAAGGATTCCGGTCGGGAACTAATTGTTTGAGCGCATGCTCCGAAAGGGATGAGAGCAAAACGAAAAGAAGAAAAAAAGAAGTAAATTAACCAAAACCCAAATGTTAACCCTTTGTCGTCCGTGGAACGTGCTGTCGTCGTCCCTTGTTGTTGTTATGTCTCTGTTTCATTCTCCTTCTCTTTTATCATTTTCCGTAGTTTTCTGCATTTCTCGTGACCCACATGTTGCCTTTTGCGGTCCTCTGGGGATCCAAAGTCGCCTGCCGCGGGTGGGAAAATTTACTAATTATATTTCTCATAATTGGGCTAATTTAGAAATTACTAAATTTAAGTGAAAACCATGAAATTGAGAACATTGTTAAAGCATTATTGAATACGAGCGAAATTCGGATGGAGTGGGTGGAAGATTGAAATTTTTCGACTGGAGTTCGGACCGAAGAAGGGTTGCGGAGCAGAGATCAAAGGACTGGAATGGAAAAGGAAGGACAATAGGAAGGCAGTTTCTAATGAAAACGGGAATTAGCTTATGAGGGGAGTGAGTGATTGAAGAGAAGTGAATCATGGAAGGTGGGGCAATAGTTGAAGGGAAGTGAATAGTTGGAGAAAATATTCGAACAGTTGATGGCGTTGAATCCCATATGTCCGAGACTTGATTGCGAGAAGCGAAATATATAATGCAAAAATACGCAGGACATTTCCAGTTGCAACCACAAGATGCCGTTCTTTTTCAGCGACAGACAGAATTTGAGATAAAATCCCCGGAAATTGCTTATTGTTATTTCACATGAGAATTCGACTGGAAACTTTTGTGAAAATATGAAAGTATGCAAATTGGGAATTTCTCAAAAGCACAACAATATAAAAACACACCAGAACTCGTCAATTGCCCAGTGTGGCCTACGCAATGAGTCCAGTGTCGCACGGTTTGGGGCGTGGCGCTCAATGATGACCACCAGGCATTTCGCGGGAAATTCGCACATCTGCGTAAATATTTCCGTGACTTTTTTTGCGAAAACACGTTCCACAACGATGTTGTGTAATTTTCCCCATCGAAATTCTTCCGATTGTTGTGATAGTTGTTGTTGGTGCAACTGTTGTCTATTTGAAATTAACAAACACGATGAGGTGAGGCAGCCAAAGAAAGAATGAAATTCTTTGTTGTGAATTCTGTTGTTGTTGTGGCTCGTTTCCAGCGCTGCAATCGAGGCAATCAATGTTGTTTGTTGTGGCAAAGTTTCGCGCTCAACCGACGCATTCTTTTCGCGGTTTCCACTCACACATTCAACCATTCCTCGCTCGAATATGACTCACCCACCCACACCCACACATTCTCCACATTCGCAGCGTCAGGACATTTTTTCATTTGGCCTCGCATTTTTGCTATTTATATCTCATTTCCCTTTCTCTCTTGTCATATTTCTCTTGAGTCTTTTGTGTAGTTTCTGTTATATTTTTTGTTGACCGTATATTTTTTGAAGTAAATTTTTCAGTTGCTACTATAATTGTTGGTCGGGGTTTCGTGAGAAATTGTTTCCAATTTGCATTTTCCCTCACAGCGTTTCGCTTTTGCTACTCATGTGTATCACACTCTATTAATTTAATAAATGCCTTTGTCAATTTAACATCATTTGTATACTGATATTAAATTTGCGATGATGAAAGATCAGATTACTGAATTTATTTTATTTAATTCATGAGTTTAATGAACTTTTTATTTATTCGTAATTTTTATTTATTTTTTGGTCTTTCATTTTTCGTTATTTATCCATTCATTTTCTAATTAATACTATCTATTTCATAAATTATTTATTGTAATTTGGTTTAATATTAATTTTGTATTCAATAAATTTTTCTAGGTAATTAATATTTAATTGTATTGAGTTTACGCACACTTATTATTTATTTAAGTTCTTGATATTCCGGTCATCACGCATGACCGGGATGATGATAGATAGAACGAATTAGATGAAATAAGAAACCCAAATTTAGAACATTTTTAAGGAAAACAAGATAAGGTACATCAACCAAACACCCATGCATATTTAACCCCAAATCCCGAATTATCTCTCCATGTGATCTCATTTCCTCTGTACCTTTTGCCTAATCACCGCTGTAATTTAATCCCATAAATTCCTACCGCACTTCCCGCAGTTCTCGGAGCAAGAATATCTCGTCATTCGTGCTGCGCGATCTCGTCAGAATGGATTTTACGCGTGGATTCGGGCCGCAAACTCGTTGCTACCGAGCTTCCTTTCAAATGACTCTTGCTTATCTAGTGTTTGACGTTGTTAACATTTTCCCCATCATATTTTTCTGTCCTGGTCAACGTGGTTGTCCTTGTTGTTTGTGTTGTTGTTTGTTGGTTGCCAGGCACCCGGGCGTATCAGTGGCTCGAAAGTCCGTGGGCGTAACTCCAGCTGCCATGAAAAATCGCTAAAAAGTGGAAATGGACGCAATTCTGAGCGTGGAATGGGGAGAGGACCGCGGGGATCATGGATGAAACCGTAGCTAAAACGCAAAAACACAACGCACGCGGCGACGTGGACGAGCAAAATCCGAAACGAGTAGCCAAAAAGGATAACAACAACAACAAACGTTAGCGTAGCATGCATTCTAAAAACAGTTCATGCGGCTAGTGAGGGAAAGAGAGGGTGAGAAAAAGACAGAGAGAGACGAATCCAATGTGCGAAAATAAAGTAAATAAATTTCAAACCACGCAAAAAAACTTTTTTCTTTTTCCATTCGTTTTTTTTTTATTTAAATTTGTATTTGTTGATCGTTTTTTTTTTTAATATGTTTTTTGTTTTAAAAATAACATTTTGTTAGTTCCCGACCTAGCAGTGTTTTTTCCCTCTATTTCGCTCTTCTCTCTCTTTTTAGTTCTTGGTTCTCCTCAGTGTTTGAAACTACTTGTTGTTGTGGATATATTTTGACTTGTTATTGTTTTGTTGTTGTCAATGTGGCCACCTTAAAGTCAACTCCTTCAATATTCCCCGCTGACCTGCCAAATGTCCTCTATAGTTTTTCCATTTTAAACTCCCGTTTTTCTCTCATTCTATATTTTTTCTCTGGAAAATTGACAATTTTTTGCCGTTCGTCATTTTCAATAAAATTTCGTTTCTGTTAATTTTTTGTTTTTACTTCCTTTTTTCATTGTGAACAACTACATTTTTTTTTTTTGTTTTTTTTGCCGAACTTTTTACCCGGAAGCGCATAAAATTCAACGATACAAAATATTTTCCATCCTCTTTGGTGAGCATCGCATCAACTTTTTCATCGACACCTGCATTTTTAATCGACTGGCTGGCGATAAGGATTGCAAAGGACGCCATCAGGACTGAAATAAAAGATCGCGACACTTGGAGTGGAGCCTTTTTCGAATTATTATTTTTTTTTTGTATTCCGCAGCAATTTGATTTTTCCGAAAATATGATGTTAAAAGGGATTCTGATGACGGGAGTGATGATGACGATGGATGACATATTAGTGATGTGATATAGTCTTGGAACAGAACTTTCTATAACAAGCTATAACAAATTTCTCTCCTTCATGATAGTCGATATTTACTTATTTCATAGTGAAACTTTTCCCCAGAAGCAAGTGAATAATTTGAATCATATATTTTGTATATAGATCAGTAGTGCATCTATAGCACACATTTTAAGGATCCAATTTATAAACAGTCCTATCTATTGATATGAAACCAATTACACAGGATATCATTCGAAATCGTGTTTCCTGAGTGGATCGTATGAAATCAACTGTAGTCCTTAACTCTTGACATCGATATTCTTCTCTACAGGTTTTTTTTGTTTTGTTTTTTGAAATGGAGCCGACGACGACGAGGATTCTGACATTTCGGATCAGAGAGCGCAAAGTGCTTTCATTTATTTCTTTAATTGCGCTTTATTCACTTACTGTCAATTTCCACATGCACACAAACATACTCAACACGTATGCTAGTACGCTAGGTACATGTATTCATCAACGTATATGTACATATATATAATATATATATATATGTAGGTGTATGAATTGCAGTCATATATCCTTAATAACCAACGTCATATCCTTGGGCCCACACTGAACTCTCGGTCTGACTGACAGACTCGCTGTCCAGGGGACTCCGGATTCCGTCTCTTCGGTCTCAGCTATCTGTCTGTTCGACTCGCTGTCTGTTCGTTCAACTGGCCGTTGGAGCGGATGTTGGTTTGTATGCCGTTGTAGGTCTCGTCGTCTCACTGTATCACTGTTTCACTGTGTCGGTGGCCCTCGTTGGTCTGGTGCATGTAAATGGACCAACAGATGCTGTCACAAGATTCCATTTCAACGTTCTTCCTGTTGCCGTTCTGCTCGATCTCCGCGGCAGCTCCTGTCCCCCGGACACACCTCCCCCTCCCTACCTCTGGGGGGACCGAGGGTCGCGTGGTAAACGCATCCTGATGGCCAACGTCCGATTCATATATCAGATGGCAACAAATTTTAAATTAAATAAAGGCAACACAGGCCAGAATCGTATGCGAGAAGCAAATACGAAGGACGTGTGGCTGCAGGAAGAGCCTTACGAAAAACAACAACAACACTTAGAATAACACCAACAATAAGAACAACATTTCAACAACAAAATGGGCTGAAGGACAACATGAGAGCAGCGGAAAATGCATCGTGATTTTAAATTCGTTTCATTTCGTTTCGTTTCGCTTTCGTTCTTTTATGCATGCGTTTTTACTCTACAGTTCATCACGTGACATAAACATACATACATACATACATACACACATATATACATACATCACATTCTCTCTCTCACATACATCAAGGTGACAGCTTGGATGGCGGTCTGCGTCAGCGAGAGAGACGGAAACAGCAATGGCGACGGATGTGCTGACAGTGAGCGAGCGAGAGAGAAAGACATAGAGAGAGAGCCACAGACAGATAAAGAGAGACAGCAAACGAAGGGACAGAGACATCGGAAACGAAATTTACGTAATGCGTTCATGAGAAGCGGATAGCAAAGTGAAGCAACCGAAGTGAAAGAGAGTCCTTGTAAGAGATAAGAGAGACAGTGCGAGAAAAGGAGATAGATAGAGAGAGAGATAATCAGATAGAGTAAGTCTGTAAGTCTGAGCGATATAGAGCGAAACGGAACGAGCGAGAAAGGTGCGAAAAAATAAAGAAATTTAATTTGAATTATTTCACAAGTGAATTTTACCATGTCAATTAAATTATACATTAATTAATAGAGGGAAAATAGTTTCTGGAAGTT
This sequence comes from Coelopa frigida, assembly GCA_017309665.1. Classification (NCBI taxonomy): domain Eukaryota; kingdom Metazoa; phylum Arthropoda; class Insecta; order Diptera; family Coelopidae; genus Coelopa; species Coelopa frigida. The sequence goes on along the minus strand of CM029561.1, from coordinate 15,518,505 downwards.
AAGAAAAAGTGGGGCATTAGGTAAAAAGTGTGAGGAGAAATTGAAGTCAATATCAGAAATAATTTATAGAGGAATCTACATGGATTAATCAAAGAAATATGCTTTGAGAGATCTAAACTTAAACACGGTAATGCCGGGTGGGGGTTAAAGTGCCAGGAATCTACAGATGACGAAGAAGGACTTCAGTACAATGAGTTTAAATAGGCGCGAGCTCTGCGAAATCCTGACCAGAAAATCCAGACCGCGAAATGACAAAGAAATACAATAAAGACACAAAAAAAGACAATAAATAAAGACACTAAAATACAAACAGAGGAATCAAAATTCAAAAGACAAAGGGAGTATGAGTAAGTGCGAGAAAGAGAGAGGGAGCGAGTGAAAGGGTGAGTGAGAGAGATAGATGACGAGGCCACTGCAGCATAGCACATTTCGGATGTTTCCGAATGTTAACAAACCAGAAACAGGGCGATTGCAGTTGCGGACGATGTGCAGCGACTGATGCCTGATGCGAAACTCGTCCACGGCAGCCGGGGCAGATGGAAGATGGCCAGCAAAACCCCGCCCCATCTATCCGGTTCTAAGCAAAATGGCGTAAAGGTTTTTTCGGGGTTGCTGGAGTGCAGGGTGGAAATAGTAAATCACCGGAAAATGCAAATTCATTGCAGCTCGTGCGGCGTCTGCAGCGAGAAAACACTTAAAATGCAATATTTGCTCTTTGGTCTGGACGTAGACAAACACAGCAACACAACCACACCTACCTACACAAGCATAAAACACAGAACGAACGAACATCGATGAGAACGCGAAATATCAACAATTTCGGGAAAAATGGCTGTGAAACCAAAGATTTTTCTGGAAATACAAATTTATGGGCAAACTTAAAAAATACATATTGCGAAGTTGCATTTTTGATGTTGTTATTTTTTTGATATATTGTTTTGTTGTTTTTGAAGCTACTCGTTGTTGTTATAGATGCTTTTCATTTATTTTCGTGAATTTTTAACTCAAACGCAATTCGTTCGGTATCCAAGCAAAGATCGTTTTTCAAAAAACGACAATGAGTGACGGGAAGTGAATGGCACAGAAAGGGAGAGAGGGTGAGAAAAAGACAGAAGAGCGTGGAAGAGATGGAGAGTGAGTGAGGAAGACAAAGCGTCGAAAAAGCCGCAGTTAGTTTTTTGTTGTTAGAAACTTTCTCAGTCGCAACAATAACAAAAGATACGAGCAACAGATTTTCCCTTTTAGTTTTACTTTTGTTTTTATTCATTTTCATTTTGACCTCGTCCACGTGCCCCCGCCTACCACGGGTCTTGTCTTGGCCCTGTCAGGGTGTACTTTGCGCCTGGTCGAGGCGCAGCCAGTTCGAGTCTCGGCCACACTCCTCACTTATCCATTATGCAGAGATGTATATTGAGTCAATTTATCAAGCTATCGCATTAAATACACCACTGCATCTAGGAAGCACCCGTGTAAGGACCGAATGTGGCGAGGGAAGATGGGGGAAAGAAGTGGTAAAGAGTACTGGTCTATCCGAAAGGAATAATACGAAGTGGCTGTAAGTGGGAAAAGGCGACATACATACATATAAAATGTAATACTATATGAAACTATAAAGGCAAAAAGTTTTAAATTAACCCCATTACAATTTTACAACAAACTATATTAGAGAAATAATTACTTATAATCGATATATACTTCAGAATAGGAAAATAATTTATACAATCGAAGTGCATTTTAATAGATATCTTTTTATATATAAAAATGAAACTGCAAAAACATATGCTCCGAATGGGCTGCCTATCAAAATGTTCAATAAAATTCAATAAATTCGAAATTTTCAATAAATTCGAAATTTTCAATAAAATTTGAAATTTTCAATAAAATTGGAAATTTTTAATAAAATTGGAAATTTTTAATAATATTGGAAATTTTTAATAAAATTGGAAATTTTTAATAATATTGGAAATTTTTAATAAAATTCAAAATTTTCAATAAAATTCAAAATTTTCAATAAAATTTGAAGTTTTCAATAAAATTTGAAATTTTCAATAAAATTTGAAATTTTCAATAAAATTTGAAATTTTCAATAAAATTTGAAATTTTCAATAAAATTTGAAATTTTCAATAAAATTTGAAATTTTCAATAAAATTTGAAATTTTCAATAAAATTTGAAATTTTCAATAAAATTTGAAATTTTCAATAAATTTGAAATTTTCAATAAACTTTGAAATTTTCAATAAAATTTGAAATTTTCAATAAACTTTGAAATTTTCAATAAAATTTGAAATTTTCAATAAAATTTGAAATTTTTAAAAAAATTCAACATTTTCACGTTTTTTTCTACACGGATCACTAAAACTCTTGAATCACTTTATCACTTTAAAATCGAACAAAAAGTAGGGTTGAAAGTGAGAATGTTTTGACACTACCAGAAATTACATCGACGAGTAATTAAATGTGAAACTAAGAAAATATTTCCAGTCTATCTGTCTCTCTCGATCTTCATGAGACTTGCCTGCTCTGGTGAGGCTCTCGTATAATTTGGCTGTAAACGCGAAACTCATTCGGTCGTCTCGGCGGTTCGTCGTTCGTCCTCCCCCCAATTCCAGCTGCACGTTCGCGTCTCTCAAATCCTTTGTTGTATTAATGAGGTAATTAAAATTCGTTTAGCAATTACTTTTTCACTGCGAGTTTCGGCAACAATTTCGCGAAACATAAAATGCTCCTGCTCAGGAGGAGGATGAAGGTGGGGACGAGGGTGGCCGGCACTCACACAGGTGTTTAAGAGGGGTCGCCACCCCCAGGAGAACGTGCGGCAGTTTCACGTCTCGATGGGAATAAATTGGGCGGCGTTCATAGATTGTTATAAAAATGAGATTGTGAAATGCAAACTCGTCGAAAAAAACCCACTCAACTCAGATGGTAGGCGGGGTCGGTGCGGGGCAGCCCTGCGGAAATAACGAGGAAATCGTAAAAATCATCATCTCGAGTCCTGGACTGGAGGCGGTTCCGGCTGCTCAATAGAGAGTGAAACAATAAAACGACGTTGGCTGAGGAATAATTTATGATGCGCCATCATTAAGCGAAAATGGGCTCGTTCTCTACTTCCTACCTATGACCAACTCCTACACGAACTCCCGCACTCTTCCACTTCCACTTCACCATCATCGACGTTCTCTCCCCTTGCCCGAAATTCCCCGGTGAAAGCTTTTTTCTCTCAATATTTTATATTTTTCCTGTCGGCATCGTTCGTCTACTTCGTTGGCTTTGTAATAAAAAAATGTTATTATTACTTTATTTATTATGCTTTTTAGCGAATTTATTGCTCCGTATACTTTGATTTTAGCTTTCACTCTCTCGTTCTCTCACACTCGCTCTCTCTCTTTCTCGCAGATTGTACTTGCGTATTTTATTTTGCTTTGTTGAGTTTTTCCTTTGAGTTGTACTTTATTGTTTTTATTTTTTTCCGTTTTTTATCGCTCTTTCATTCCAAATTAATGTCGCAAAATGCTCTTTATTTCCTCGTCCACGTTTTATCCTCCCATTCATTTCCTCTCCTTCCTTTCACTCGTTTCCTTCGTCGCACTCTTTTCGTTTTCCTTCTCCTTCATCACACTTGCCTCATTCCTCCCGGCGCCTTCGTCATTTTTCATTAATTTTTGAGGTTTTCCGCAAATTAAAACACATTCGATGGGAACAAAACGTGTGCCGTCTCCTCGCTCGCTCTGCCCTCTCCCAACGATGCATAATAAATTCGCCCGCTCCCATTCACTCAACTTCTGTTCGCCTGTTCTAATCCAATTCTGATCGAGTTTACGTCGGCAACGAGTACTAAATTTTACGCCAGGCATTTATTTCGTGCCCTGATCCTCGGAGGCGAGGGAAAACCTTTGCCTTAGAATCGTTTGGGTCATTGGGTATAACCATCTATTATCAGGCTTTATGGGCTTGCTGGTTAATTTTGGATATGGCAAAGGTTTTCAATGGCAGCCTTAGACGAAGTCTTCACATACCATCGTCCTGAATTGAAGGCTTCTCAATATACATATTTCAAATATTTTCGAACACATTTTCTTCCTTCTACAATCGACTGTGAGTATGAAGACATTTCTCGTACACTAGAGCCCAATTAAATTCGAAATATAGACATTTAACCCTTATAACCCAAACAAAGACCCACTTCCCACACACACACACACAGACACACATGAATTGAATGTAGGCATGTGAGAAAAGACTCATCTGTAGGAAATATTTGTTGTTTGTGTAACCTTTTAATATCGAGTTCATTTCAATGCTCATTAAAAGCATTTCTTCTCAAATACAATTTCCTACTTCTTCATTTTAATTGATATAAAAATTTATTTGTTTGTTTGCTCTTGCATCTCGCTCACCCTGCTTCTTTTTTCTTCTCTTCTCTGTCTCTCTCCAGGTAAGCTGCGAACGCACATTTCACGAGAAGGCGTCGGTCGTAAATTCGAGGTATTAATTAAAATGTTACCCTTCGTTTGTGTGGAGAAAGGACGAGACTTCAAAGGGAGCGCCTTCGTATAACACGAAGTTAGTGGAGAATGAGGTGGTGGGTGAGTGAAAAGGAAGGATGCTGAAAGAGAGATGATGGAACGAACGGGGTGAGAACACGAGGGATAGAACTGAATCGTTTTCCGCATCGTTTGATGCATTTACTGCAAATGTTTTGTTTTTTCTTGATTAAAAAAGAACGTTCTGTACAGAACAACACAGCAACAACAAGCGTCAGCAACAATTACAACAAAATAATTATCGAAATTACAACGCCGCGAGGTTGACATCATTCAGATGGTTTGAGTGGGGTCGTTGGAGTCCTGCTCGTGTTGCGGTTTCATTTGCCACGATTTTGGCGAGTCGAGGGTTGAGGGTTAAGCCGTTGGTATTTGTGAAGGAAGGAAAAAAATAATATAATTGATGGTAATTGTTTCGAAAACAAGTGAAATTTTAGTTGAGAAAACTTCGAATGAACTTCGAATTTGTCTCACGACTGGCTGCACTATTTCGCGCCTGATGCCACCACCATAATAATTGTCAAATTATCCTCGCAGGAGACAAACAAAAAAAGTATGTTGATCCATTTTTATGATATAAAAGCCTTTGAAAATCCTATTGGCTGCTGTCCAGTTTTTTCAACCTCTTCTCGTTTGGTTGATAACAGCTGGACAACAAAAAGAACAACAACTGAGACAACAACAGTGACAAAGAAAATAATATCGTAAATAACAACAAAAATAACAATTACAATGACGGCAAGAACAACAACAGTAACAATCACAACGACAACAAGGACTGCGGAAATTGCCATTTAAATCTCATAATCTTAATAATGTGAACCCTTGTCACGACCACGCCCACCGCCCGGCCGTCCTTCCCTCGGACTGGGATGACAAATTTTTATTTTATTTGACAAGCAGGTTTTTTGTTTGCCCCTCGTGGGATGGGGGCGGCCGGGAGAATAACGACGTCAGCCAAGGATGAAAATCCCAGTCGCTGTTGACTTTTTCTCCGCCCACATTGGGGGAGGCGGGCCGATTCTTTGTCTCGGTCCCCAGGCAGCGATCGGCACAATCGCCCGGGAGACCTCCGGATGCTCCGTCCTTTGAAGCATCCCCACATCCGCGTTATTCGAATGACTAATATTGAAAAATCATTACTTTTGGTCGGTTTTTTGTGCGATACGTGCGACATCCGTTTCTAAATGTGCGTGCAGAGGATGTACACCGTGAGAAACATCCCGATAAGGACTTGGAATTTTCTTTGCCATCCCTGGAACGAAGGCATCAGGAGTTGAAAGTAGTCTGATAAATTACAGAACTCCCTTCTCACAGTTCTTCTTATCATTTATTTTATTGTTTTCCCATCCCCACGATCTCATTACATCCCATGAAATCTTTATCACATGATATCTTTATCTCATCATAAGACGCCTGTGACTTCCTCTCTCCTTTTCATCCCACCAAAATCTCATTCGACTTGCAGAGAACTTTCTCGTACGTTCTCAAAGTAGTTTACACTCGCTTTACATTATTTACGCCGCGAAGTTTCTCTTTACCATCTTTGTTGAACTTTTTTCGCACACAACTTGTGGAGTATATATTCAAGAGTTTTATCTTCTTCGCCTCTTTTTCCTCCAGCACTCAGCATTGCAATTAACATGAGTCGTATTCGACATCGAAGCGAAAGAGATTACAGAATGGAGTTTATTTCATTTATTCTCTCGTATTAAGTTCAATGGTTTTGGCCCCGAGTTGTTTGTTTAAAAGATAAACACACATATATTTTTTACTTATGTAATTACTGTGAGAATTAAAAATTTAATTAATTTGATTGAACTGGTATTTGTAGTAAAATGTATAATTATATCAAAAAGAAAAATAAGTTGATAGTTTTTTCGAATTTTATTTAAAAAAATATTGGAACTAAGGAATAAAACTCAATATTCTATTGATATAAATTGATTGTAAGAATTTTGTAACACTTTCAAAGGGAGTGCAAAACATTCCAGGACCCTAGGGATCCTGAACTCTCCCGAACCCAGAAGATCGAGCAGCCCTGCACGTGACGAAAAATAAGAAAAAAAATATGGCAACTCATCTCTCGTCGATTTTTTCTCAGTGTCTCCAGTCGTTTATCTTGTGGCTGTTTTCGCTTCGAGAGCCCTGAGGGTGAATGTATGGAAAAATTTGCAAAAATATGATGTTTCATTTTAATTTTCTTTTCTTTCTTTTATTTTATTTTAGTTGTTATTTTGGGTGTCTGTGTTTGTGTTTTTCCGCCAACTCATGGCAAATTATTTTCGCGGCAAACAAGTTGCGAGTTCCACGATGTATTGAGGGACGGGCGAGGGGCGGTAGATTGATGGAAAAAGGGTGGCGGAAGGTTTTCAGCGAACCGAAGTCCTTTGTTCGCTCACACGTCGCTCGTAAACAAAGTGTTTTTGTTCTACGGCAACAGGAGGAATACAGGGAAGGCCGACTTGAAGGGGGGATAGAAATAAAGGGAGAGTAAGGAAGGAAGAAAGAGAGAGACACACACTAAGACCTCGGAAAGCAAGTGGAGATTGAGTGATTGGGGGTGTGTGAGAGAGGCAGATGGGAACAGAGTGAGTGGCGTCGCCCCTTGGGAAAAAACTATTAACTAATAAATCCGGAAAATGCCGCATTATTGAATTATTTGCTCGTCACATCCTTCGGTCCCCTCCCGCAGGACGACCCGCACTCGATCCAATCACGCTTCCCCTTCCTCACCTGTCCCGTGGTCGTTTATCTTCACCGCCAGTCTTCGTCCTTTTGGCCGATGGCCCCACTTTATTGGTTCTCGATGCGACGACCTCATCGTCCTCACTGTGGAGAGGGAATGAGAGAGACAGGTCTCTCGCTCTTGCGGTGAGCATCAATATTTGCCAAGCATCGGTTCGGAAGCCTTTGTCAATTCGATTTATTGCATGTGTGCGTCAGCGAGGTCGTGTGTGTGTGTGTGTTTGCTTGAGAGTTTTCTGCGAATATGTCGTGCGTGCATATGTGAGCGTGAATTTGAGGATTCCATGCCTGAGTCAGAGTGTTTGTGTGTGTGTGCCTGAGCATGACTATCAATTTATTTGGCAACGCGATGAATTATGATGTAGGTGACGGTTTTCACATTGTCGTTTTGCTGTTGTTGTTGTTTTCGTTTTTGTTGTTGCTACCCATTGATGTCCTGACTGGTGGTTGTTGTTCCTGCTGTTTTTTGTCAGCTGCTGTTGTTGTTCTGGTAACTGTTGTTATTGCATTACCTTCCATTGTTATAAATATTTATTAAATTCCTTAGTTTCTTCAATTAATTCCACTTTTCTCTCGAAGTCCTGCCGCATCACGCACACATCCATCGATCCATCCTTCCTGCAATTTGCACATTTTTTCGTTTTTCTTGTTCTTGCTGCTTAGGGATGACAATGCAAAAGAAAAAACCACAGGAACAACAATCTGTGGCTAGAGCTCAAAATTGCGTCGTTGGATTCAGTTTTGATTGAATCATATTTTTTGCATTTCTTTATTATTTCCGTCCGGGAAGCCGTTGTCGACGCATGTTGTCGGAAAGGACTCGCGATGAGTTGGCGAAAAGGACACGAACCGATGCGAAGTTTGAATCTGAGACTCGTCTCTGTCTCTTCACTATATGGCCAATACACCAAGTGTTTGTTTTTGTTACACTTTGTAGTCGTTATTACACACTTATTGTTGTCACACTTGTTGTTGCTCCCTCGAACAAATTGTAATTTCCGAACAACATCGGTAGTGGCAAAAGTTGTTGTTGTTGATGGTGTAGATTTTTAATTGCCACTATAGTGTTTACCTTTTTTTTCAATTGCTATCGATAACATATCGATAAGTGCGACTCCTCCACGGTCCACGAAGGCACATCATCGGTTGCGATTGTCCATCTCAACCGAATCGATCGAAATCGGGTTTCGCATGGCCAGAACCACGCAAAGGATTCACATATCGAACAATTGTGGAGGATTCGCATTTCGAAATACGAATTTTAGATTTTTGCTTGTGCTCGAGTTAAAGAGCTGGAGTGCAGAGGATCGCATGGATTCGGAGAAAGTGTTTTTGATTCGTGGGCCAATTGACAATCGATCGCTGGCGCGCGGCGGGGATTCCAGTGATTTGAATCTGAGAAACTGAAGCAAAGAAACTGAGAGAAAGAGAGACAGAAAGACATAGTTGCGAGTAACGAGAAGACGGAGTTATAAATATTTGTGCAGCTAAGCTGCGAGTACACAGACAGATTGACAGAGAGACAGATTGACAAACAGATCGACCGACACACAAACACATACATAAATTCAAACAATTCACAGACACACACAAAGAAACACGAGAAGTGCGCTCTTCGATTGCGTGAACTGAAAATATCTATCCGACTTTGCTGGAGGAGTTCAGAGCGGGGCGTTTATTTGCGAATCGTTGAGTGTGTGAGTGTCATTGAGTGGATGCTGCTGCTGCTACTCAACAATAACAATAACAGTGACTACAATAACAGTGACAACAACAATAGCAACATCCATCGGCAACTCGTTGAAACTCGCCGACCAACTCAAGAGCGAGGAACGAACGAACGTACGAGAGAACTTGAAGGATCTCTCGAGCGCCGCGGACAGCAACAGCTGCTCGGCATCCTTCGAATCGGGTCCTCGCCATCGCTCCTGCGCCACCAGCCAGAGGCAATGAAGCGTCGCGTATCCTGGCGCATGGAAAATTGAATATTATTTACGAAAAGGGTAGGAAAGAGAAAAGCAACGGGGGGAAGGACTGGAATAGAGAGGTTAAGAAGTATGAAGATAGAGGAATAGGGATGGAGATAGAGGAATAGCGATGTAGGTAGAGTAAAAGCGAGTAACAGAGACTAAGGAGAGGGAGAATCAAGGTGCCAAGAGTCGATGGGTTGGGGATTGAGGACTGAAAATAGCGAATCGCAACCGAAGTAAACGAAGCGAAAACAGCAACGGCGACGTCGAAGAAAGCGATTGCGACCTCAGTGCGATGGCTGCCAGGACGATTTTTACAAAATTTCAATTTCCTACTTTACACACTCACAAACACAAACACACTCACCAATACGAGAACTAACAAAAACACGTGCATGCAACAAAATAACACAACAAATACTCGACGAAGAAAGAGATGAGAGTGAAAGATGGAGTCAGAGAAAAGGGAGAGAAATTGAAGCAGTCGACGATGAGATGCGTTGCTTCGAGTGGAGTCGAGGATTCGTTCTCAATTTGTTGTTGTTCTCATTGTGTTGTTGTTGTTTCTGCAGCCACTCGAATGTCCTTGGGAGCGGACAAGTATCTATGCGATGGTGTTTTCTGAATGCATGTGTGTTGGTCTGTGTCTGTGCCAAAATAATGATGGCGAAATATTGTCAAGACTGGCTGCCACTGTCCAGGCACAAAGTAACAGCAACAGAAGAAACCCCAAAAACGCAGCTGACAAAAAGGAGTCGACGCCAGACAAGGTTGGAACAGCAACGGCAGAAGGATTCGGAAGAGACGAAGGAACCGAGGCAGAAATTCAATTTCGGTCTCTGTAATTGGCTTCCAGGCAGCCAGGCAACATTTTATATCCTCCACGAATTCGCTGTCTCTGTCTCTGGCGAAAGTCTCCGTTTCCCTCGCATCCTTCCTCCTCCTCATCCTGTTCGTCCTCGTGCTCCTTGAGTTCGGTCTCTGAAAATGTCAGTCCCTAAACCTGCCTCTCATCCTCGTTCAGCCCACTCTTTTCTCCACTTGCCTGCAGCATTTTCGGCCCACCTCCTTCGCTGCACTTTCACTTCTTTCCTCGCTTCGCGAAATCTGCTGCATTATTTCTTGTTTGGTTTCATCTAATATTTATAAATATAATTTTTCATGCCGTTCGCTCGTGTCTACTCTTCCGGCAAGTGTCTCTCGCATTCTCTGCTCTCTGTCATCCTTGAGTTCTGCTTCAGATTCTCTCCTTTTCTCCGCTCCGAGTTCATTGTGTATGTGTTTGTGTTTGTTGTCGAACTTGAGGAAATTTATTGGATCTTCATTTAGTTCTACAAGTTGTTCAGTTTTTCACTTCGATTGCGAATCGCAATGGGATTTTCGAGGCAAATTGAAAGGATTCCGACCGATTCGCAGAAGGACTTTCGATTGAAAAACAAAGAGAGAGGGAGTGAGAGAGCGATTGAGAGAGAGGGAGTGAGAGAGATGGAGAAATGGAGAGAAGGACAGAATAAGAAAAATAAACAGGACAGAAAGAAAAAACAGATGGCATGGAACTATTGTGATTGGGCGATTGGGTATTTTTCTTGAATCAAATATCTACACTTGTAATCAAATGCATTTTCAATTTGAACACCATTTTTATGTTTAAATACTGAATATTCTCTGAGATGTTATTGAAGCTCCCATCCTGGACTCTACTTGAATCTCACGTCAACATTTCGATAGACTTCAGAACTGAAAGTACACATTTCGTTTTCTCAGTGTTTATATTTTATTGAAGCATTCCCAATCGAACGAAAAGATGAAGGAAATCTTTCTTTCCTGCACAACGACAACAACAGCTGTGACAACAACATCAATGACAACAACACTAACAACAACATTTCCATTGAAAACAACAGACATGAACTGGGTCAAGGTATTAAGGGTGTTTATTCGGCCGCTGAAAATCGTATCGAAATCAAACGAATCCGATTTATTTTTCTGTTTTCCTCTTCTTTTTTTCCGCCTCTCTCACTCAGTCTTTCCGACGCGGCGGTCATTCGAACGAGAGTTTTTAATTGACCTTTCGTTGCCATTTTCCCCAATTTCAAGCACCGTTTTTTCTCGTCGTCTGTGAGCCTTTGAGTTGCCAACTGCCTTTGAGCCGACTTCTCCCACCTTCACTAGCAAAAATAAAAGTATTCTCAGCTTTTAGAGTTCTATCGCTTTCTCTCTCTTTCTCCTTCTCTCATTCGCCTTCTCCTTCTCCAATTTCTGCCTTATTTCAGATATACCACATTTTCGTTTCGTTTATATGTATTCACCGATGTGTATATAGCGATGCTTGATTCGATCTGGATTCGATCGGAATGCATAAATATTTATTTGCTCCACTTTGCGTTCGAGTCGAAATAAAAAACGGCGCAACACTTGAGTGTTGCTTGTGTTTTTTACTTCCCTCTTGAAGTTATTCTCGAGCTTTTCGTCGTTTCGTCTCCATTGGCCATAGCAATGAGGATGAAATGGAGAGATGCCTATGACAAATGTGAGTGAAAATGGAGAATGCGACGCATTGAGTGTTCTAATCAAATATGTGTTCTTTCCTCTCTTCACGCTCTATTCCTCCACTTCTTTTGGAGCTTGAAGCACGCGATTTCTGCTCTCAACTACTTAAGTATTGATTCGCTTCAGATCACCAGTCAAGATGTCAGTGGCGGGGAGGAGCAGGAGGGCTGGGTATCGTGATGCTGAATGGATGAATGAAGGAATGAATGAATAGAGAAATGCAAGTGAAATACCCTAAGAAAGTGTGCATCAAACAAGCAGGCGGCAATGGAGCATGCGAACGAATGGATGCCACTTTTTCGGCGATGCCCCCCATCCGGCACTTCTTCGCTAAATTGACTCGTACTCCTCCTTATCCCACTCTTCCTTTTCCCTACTCCTTCTTGTCTTCTTCCTCGTTCTTTGCCTCGTTCCTGTGAACCAATCAATGCCAGCAGATTTCCGGGTGACTTGGCATGGGTTGACAAAGCAAGGATGTGCGGATATCCTTGGAGTGCAGGCAGCGCACGTGAGTTATTGATTGAATGAGTTTGTTGGCACCTGGAGGGTGCCGATCGAGTGTTTGTGGAAAGGGAAGTAAAGAGGGAACTGAACGAAATGTGGGCAGTAGTTCTCCTATCGCATGGGGTTGAAATTAGGTGCCAAGATCGAGGCTGCTGTCATGGAGAGATAGAGAGAGCGTCGACCGAGGTAGAGGACAGAGATAGTGCGATATAAAGAGAGAGAGAAGAAGAAAGCAAGAGATGAATAGTGAGAGGGTGAATGTAATAGAGACAAGCAGTGATTTTTTCTTGTTTCCCTTCATGTAATTGCATGTTAGAATTCGTTATTTGATTTTTTAACATGAATTGTCATTTAGAATTCCACGAACATGTGGAAGGTGCAGAGAGAGAGAGAGAGGCAAAGAGTTAGAGAGATAGATATCTATTATAGATAGATTGGTGAGATATGGCGCAATGGATAATGAAATATTTATGCTCGAGATGTGCAAGATAAATCTCCGTTCTCTGGATAGACAAGCATAATAGAAAGAAATCATTTATCGGAATATGCCATGTAATTTATTGAAATCCAAACACTTATCTTTCGTTCTCTCTCGTTTGCGTTTTTCTCTTTCTCTCTCTCTGTGTTTCTCTAATTTTCTCTCCATATGTCCATTCTAATAGCTATGGTCAAATTCTCCTCCTATATGAATTTCTGAGATGAAATATTTCACAAAATCGTGAAATTTTTATTGCGACCCCTTGGCTTGTAGGACGAGGTTCTTCTTTTCACAGAGAGAGAGAGAGAGAGAGAGAGAGAGAGCGAAAGAGCACGGAGAAGGATATAGTGATTCTCGCTGTTTCCCTTCTTATACTCCTATGCATTTTTGATTCTGAGGATCGTTTGCGGATTCAATAAGCTCTTCATATCGATAGTAAAATGCTTATTTCTTGAAACTCCTCTGATTTAGATCGTAGACTTAATCGTTTTTTTCACATCGACCAGTGTAGCCTTCACAGTGCATTAATTCCCCTACCTTCGTTCTCTTTCCTTTCATTCATTTCCTTCGTTCCCTTACTTTCCCTTACTTTCGTTCGTTACCGTAATTCGTCCTTAATTAAACACAGGAAAAACTTAAGAAAATCCTGGCGGGAATTTTCGTGGTGAAGAAGGAATGTTGAGAGAGAGTGAGAGACACGGAGAGATAGATAGACTTGATGAGGGAGTAAAAGAGAGACAGCGAAAGTGAGATAAACAGACCGCGAGAGAGAGATGTGAGATGGAGAGGGTGAGGAAGAATAACAAAAACAACAACACCTTTGCAATCACCCTCCGAGTTCTATCGATTCATTGCATAATTCCTGAAGGATTTAACGGTAATTGATGATTGATTACCATGGATTGATGGAGGCAGAGAGAAAGCGAAATATCTCAATTCTCCTCGTTCTCTCCCCCATCTCAACACGGGTTGGAAGAGAACACGTGAGTGCGAAACAAGAAGAAGAAAATGAAGCTAGAAAGTTAGCTGGGATTCCCTGACGTCAAGTAACGAGAGAATTTCCTCTGGAACCTGAATTTCCAACCCAACCCCACCTTGTAATCCCCTGAAAAGCCTCGTAATGCCGTTGTTTCCAGTTGTTTCACCCTCTCTCCTCTTTCTTTTCCATTCTATTTCTGTCTCTCCCTCTCTGTCCCCTGAATTCCCGCGCCATCAATCCGTCCCCCTGGACTTGTTTATTCATGGCTGTCGTTCGCGCATTGAAATCGTCGGCGACTTTTCAATTCAATTTAATATTCTGCAATTTATTCGAATCTCGCCTCCGCTGGTTGGGGATTCGACCTCCTCCTTTATCGCCTCCTTTCTATCTCACTCGCTTTCTACTGCCCTCTCTGCTCTTCCCACTCCTCTCTCTACTTCACCTTCTCCTCTCTGACGTCTTGCGTCCCCGTGTCTTCGCCATCGATTCTAGCGAGGGGCGGAGGCTCTGATTTGTAGGCTTGTCCAGCGCGGATATCGAATGTCGGTGGAGTCCGCCCCCTCCCACTCTTTCTCGCTGTGGCCACGGCCAACGTCGGCGTCATGAGGTTTCTCGGCCGCCACGCGGTTGTCGTCGCCGCTAATGACGTCCAAGGGACGAGGGCTGGTGCTGAATTGTGTTGGGCACGAGTGCCAGGGGAGGAAGCGGCCGCGGGGAAATAATAAACCGGCAGTCGTTGTCCATTTATCAGTGTCGACAGGTTTATCTCCGGCGCTGCACTGCACTGAGAAATAAATGAGAAAATAGTTCAGTTGAACATTTGCGCATTAATTCGAATTTCGTATTAATTCGAATTTCGTATCAATTTGCATTTTGTATTAATTTGCATTTGGTATTAATTTCACTTCCATATTAATTCGACTTTTGCAATATTCAATCTTAATTTATATTTCCTTTTTCATCCTTGGATTCATTTTTTATATCATGATATGTTATTATTTCGTTCAACAGTAAATGTTCATCATTGTTTTCTCCAAGTGCATGAGGTGCTAATTTTTGTTGCTTTTATAATCCTATTCACGAAACTTTTAAAATGAATTTCTTTGAAATTAAACCCGGCAAAAGGACATTAATTTCCGCCATGAGCATCCTTTGCCCACTGGGTGTTCGTCTTCCATCTCACTCGCTCACTCCCGCGTTGCACGAACTCACTCAGCAACGGGGGGAGAGCGTGACAGACACAAATTAAAAGTCGTGAAAAATCGCGTCGATATTTTTTCGCAATCGTCTAAAATGAACTTTCAATGAAACTTTACAATCTTCCCTTTCTTCCCGTTCTTCTCTCTCTCTCTCTCTCTCGCGCGCTTTCTCATTCGCTGTCCGCCACTCTTTCTATTTTTCTTCCCCTCTCTGTCTCTCTCTTTTCCCCACCGTCATCTTCTTTCTCCTTCCCCCGAGGGTCTAAACGGAATTTTCAATTTATTTAAAGGCTTTATTTCACGAGGTGCGATGGGGCGGGGCATCAGATCGTGGGCGGCAAAGACGCGACTTTTTACAACAAACACACGCACACCCACTCATACTTCCTCTTGCACTCACGCACACAGCCACACACACATACGTATTAAATCAAATTAAAAGTGTGTGAAGAGGAAGCAGAGCAGAAGAGCCTCCAGTGAATGGCTTAGGCTGACGCCGACGGATAGACAGACAGACTGGCAGAGAGACAGACAGGTAGGCTGGCAGACAGCGGACGGGCCGTCGGACGGATAGATGGACAGAGGGCTGAAGAAGAAGAAGCACCTGGTGAGCCACGTCCGACCGCCCGCCATCGCCAGCCAAAGGATGTGGCTTTTTTCTGACTCGAGTTCTCGGCGAACCCTCGACGAGGTCGGCAACGATGATGGCGGCGAGAGGAAGGAAGGGGGATGGAGACAAAGTTAGACATGGGCTTGTGGCGGGAGCAGAGTGAGTCAGGGGGAGGATTAGAGTGAGACAGGGAAAGGATTGGAGTGGGATCTCAGTGAGACGGCGACTCCAGCTGAGCGAAAGGCGAAAACTTCGAAGTGCTTTTAACGAAATTGCAGCGATTCCCAGGGCGCACTTTTTGCCCACGCCCACGTCCCGCCCCGCCATGCCACGCCCCCTCGCACTTGTGCGGCACGAGTGGTTATGGGAGACGTGGTTGTTGTTGTTGCTGTCGCGAAAAGTGTTGCCTTCGTGAGGTGTCTAAGCGAGGTCCTTAACACGCACACACACACACTCCCATTTACATGAACACTTGAACGCGCACAAACCCGAGTGTGAGAGGAAGCGAGATGAAAAAGGAGAGAGAGATGGAAAACACATCTTCCGCCATAAACAATTGAGGCGAAAAGTCGACCAACCGACGGACAGACAGACAGAAGGACAGACGGACGGACAAAGCGACCGAGCGACTCGTGAATCTGCTTTCGAATTTGAATTCGAATCCGAGGAAGTGTTTGTGCGCTCCATTTCAGATTTCCGCAAACGTTTCCACCTGAGATGAGTCGGATTCACCGACCTCCTCCTTTCCTTCGTCCCTCTCCATCCACGCACCCCCGCCACCCCTTCTGGGCCACCGAGCATTTGATTCATTCCTCGTCGTAATAAAATATCCTTGTATTCGTGGCATTCCTCGCCTCAGGTGGGCGTGGCGGGTTGGGTGTCGGTAGTCTTTGGGTTTTTTCCCTCGGCGGTCTTTGAAATTGCTCTGACGCTTCACGGAAATGAACATAGAGAGACATTCACACTCTCATCGCCATTGGATCGGGAGACGGTGGGAAAGGACGAGATTGCGAACGCGGAAGGATATCGGGTTGTAGCTTGTGGTGATGATCCGTTGGAGGACGAGTTGGACTTGGAGTCGGGTCGGGGACCCCGGGGTGAAGAGTTTTTGTTGTTTTTTAGGGAATTCCCACGGTGCATCGTCATCGCATCGCCAGCGACGACGGGCGAAGAGATTCATGCAAAAAAGCGAAAACTCCAAGAAGCGCTTCTTTGCTTCCTTCTGCCTGCTTCTGGTTATTCTCTACTCTTTTTGCAACTTTCTGCTATCTTTTAGCTCCATTCTTCCACCCCTTCTGCTTCTTGCTCAACCTCAGCTTCCTCTTGCTTCACATTTGCTCCCTTCTTTCATCTCTTCTGTCCCTTTCTTGCTCCACTTCTGAACCTTTCTTCCCCTTTTACTTTGTTTTTCCTTCCTTCTAGCTACGGTTTTTCTTCCGTGTTTTTGTTTTCTTCCCCCTCCAATTCACTCTACCCGTTTTGCTTCAATGTTTTCTCCGTTTTCCAGTTTCTTCCTCTGACCTTGAGGTGAATGAGGAACACAAACCAAGAGAGAGTGCGAGACATAGAGATAGGATGCTCCATTTTATCTCCGAAATTTCGTATATTGCGTGAGTGTGCGTGGAATGCGAAATGAATTCCGCCCTTTCTCTCCACCTAAGTGTTCGCCATCCGAAACCGGAGACGAAATTTAAAATGGAAAATTTGTTGAAAATTTCCACTTAAGAAGAAAAGAAAATCTTGTTGGAATTGGACGGGGATCGTGAAAGTGGAGTGAGTGAGAGAGTGAAGAGAGAAGGTTCAGAACGTTTTTCTCTCTTACAAAGAAGTCTCATGTTTCACTGACGTCATGATGGATCTACCCATAGTTTCCTTTCAGATGAGGTTCCTTCATTGTTCTGGACTTTCTTCTGTTGGACGAATCAATTTGCTTTTAACCCTGGATCTCGAATCCCAAGCTTCTTGAATTAAACTCCATCTTCCAGTCTTCTTCCTCTCTCCCTCTCCCTCTCTCTTTCACTCTCCACTTTCGTTATTTTCAACTCTTTCGTTCCGCGCCCTCTCCTCCGTCCGTTGGCGTGTTTTTATTTTTAACTCATCTGCTCCAAGTTGCGCTCCTGTCAATAATTTATTGACAGCTGTCAAAAGCACTTTGAACGGAGGCCCTCAGGGTCCACGACGGTGGGGTGGGCGTGGCGTGTGTCCGCCTCCTCCACGATCCAGCCTGCAGGGAATATTTATTAATACAAAAACCTCTTTCAATCGCTCTCCTTTGCACACTTTTCTCCTCTTCGTTCCCTTTATTTCTGCTCACTCGATCGTAATCGGTCGAAACGACGCCCACCTGTCCACGAGCCTTCTGTTTCCTCTTCGTCTCTCTCCCACACTGATTTCATCTTGTTTTCTTAAGCCCCAATTTAATTTTAATTTACTATAAAAAAAGTAGGAGAGTAAAGTGGGAGAGAGAGAATGAAGACCAGGCATCGCCAAAGAGAGAATGAAGAATTTACAAATAAAAATAAAAACCGTCCGTTTCTTATTTCAATTAAATTCATGGCTTTCAAAGACCCTCCTCCAATTGGTGCGGGAGG
This sequence comes from Coelopa frigida, assembly GCA_017309665.1. Taxonomy (NCBI): domain Eukaryota; kingdom Metazoa; phylum Arthropoda; class Insecta; order Diptera; family Coelopidae; genus Coelopa; species Coelopa frigida. The sequence goes on along the minus strand of CM029561.1, from coordinate 15,500,334 downwards.
AATGTGGTTCATGAAAAGGACCCGCAAAAAAGCCCCACATCGAAGCGGCTGCTGTTGCTCCACAGGATGTCAGGATGTGTGCGATACAAAGCAGAATAGCAACAAAAACAACAGCAACACAAGTTCGTCCTTTTTTGCGTTGGGTTCTTTTATTGAACTCAGGATCCTCTCATTTCATTTGATCCGGTCAGCAATTGAACTGATGACAGCAACTATTCGTTATTTTTCCTATCTGTCTGATTCGCCATTTGTCTCTCTTTCTCTCACTCTCGCTCTCCCTCAGTCTCTCGCTCTTCCTCTCTTTGTCGATCTCCCTTGTGCTTTTCATTATTTAGCTTTGCTTTGGCTTTATTCATTTTTTCCATTGGTTTCCATCAACTACATTTGTTTAATCAATTGATTACGTTCCATCTCCCTCTTTCAACCTGTGCTGTCCCTCTCATCAGTTACATAGATTTTGTTGCTATTGTCATTTATATCTGTAGTATTTTTAGTTTGATTTCTAATGAATGATTTTTAATTTTTCAAATCACATACTTCTATTTTTCCTGCGGCCTTTTATGTAGGAGAGTCGAGTTCAGGGAATCAATGTGTATGATACGGAAAAAATTCAGAATAATCCAATATTTTTCTGACATTTGAAAATTTGTTGTTCTCAATTAATGGATGAATTAGAGACCTTTTCTGAATTAGATTTCTCTATGTTATTTCTGTAGCATTCTACTTATTGTAACACGAGTATTTACAATGGTCATTGAAAACTTTATTTCTCTAACTCCTACCATAAAAAATAATTACCTCTTGATTCATTTAATTTTATCGATTAAATAAATCAGAGTAGTTTTTATTTGCTGCTCGAGTGATTGCAAGGTATTTCATCCACGAGATTTTAACTGAACCAAAAACAGCAACAGGTAAAAACCACTAAAAGCATTGCTGCAAAAATTAGTACTAACACAAAAACAACATCAATGGTAACTACGTTGTTGCTGGAGGCGAACACAAAGTCTTTGATGTAAATCATTACTGGTAGAGAAGGAAAGAAAATGAAAAGAAAGCAAAACAATTGGAGTAACAAGAGGAAATCATCACCAACAACTACAACGAAAACTAAAAAATAAGAGTAAAAAACAACAGCCGCAAATACAAGAAAGCAGAAAATACAAAGTAACAGCAACTACAAATAGAAAAACGACAAATACATATATAGAAAATCAACAACAATTGAAAGCTTCAAGGACACCCGCAGGACAAACGAGTCGTCAACATAAATTGCATTGATGTTTACAGAAACGAAGAAGAACCTCGCACCTCTTTCTCCATCTCCACTTCCTCTTCATCAACCATCTTCTCTTCTTCCTTTTATTCGTCAACCTTCTTTTCTCCTCATCCTTCATCCGTCCCGATTCAGTCAAAGGACTCGAATTTATTAAAGAGAGAAAATAATTTGATCTCATAATATGCGATGAAGAAAGACGACGAGAGGATAGGGAGAGAGAGAGAGAGATAGGGATAGGGACCGAGGAGTGTTGAAAAAAGGAAAATAACAGAGAGGGACAAAGATAAGGAGTGGTTCCAAAGGGGAAGTGAGTGGAATTCGCCTCGGGGTAGGGGATGAAGTGATTAAAGGGAAGCGACAGAGATGAGAATAAATTTGTTCTTCGTGCTGCTGTTGTTGTTGCTTTAGTCATTAACGTAGTTCGCATTTCTGTGGTGGCAGATGAAACGGCCTAAAGACTTGGCAGACAGACAGAAAGAGAGAGAGAGAGAGAGAGAGAAAGATAGAGTAAAAAGGGGAGATGAAGTGAGAAGGAGAGATGATGTGAGAAGGAGAGATGAAGATGAAGTGAGAAATCCTTGTTATGTAATCGAAGGATGTAAATGGAGGATGCGAAATTTGGGAATAGTTGGGAACAGAAGTTGACGTGAAAGAGTTTGGTAAAGAATAAAGGATGAATTCAACCTGACAGAACATTGAAAATATTGATTAAACTGGATCTCAATATCAATAAAATATCTCAATAAAAATATAATTTCAAAATTTCTGGAAAAATAGAAGTATGTGGATTCATTTCATTCCATCCACCGTTTAGAAGGACTTCCACACAACAACAAGTAGTTATCTTTTATCCGCCTCCATGCATTTGCTCCTTGTTCTCTGCAATCTCATTACGAGCAACAAGCGACAAATGATGTTTACTCGGCCACGCCCACTCTCGTGTCACCGATACGATAACTAGTTGTCGCTGCAACAAGTTGATTGTTGTTGTTGTTTTAGATGTCGTTATTGTTGGCCGCCCCTGTTAAATATACCCAGAGTGTTGTTATTATTGCTTTTGTTGTCTATGCTAATGCTGTTGTTGCATGCTGTCCTTTCGTGTCAATACCGAGAGCAGGTCCTTCGGGTGTCTCCGGTCACACAATCACACTCACATACTGACACACACTAACACATTCACTCACACACTCACTCACTCACATTAGTCTTCTAAACGCTCAGTTATGCAGAAAAGTCGTTCTCCCCATTCTCATCGTCGTCACCCGAGGCGAGCGTTCGTCCGTGATCCTTCATGGCGTCCGTTCTGCAGGGTCCTGTAGCTCCACCTCTCCCCTGCTCCACCCTTCTCAATCCTGTCGTGTTCTCGGCTCTCCTCGCTCGTCCTTGCCTTTCATTCTCGCCTTCGTTCTGTCTGCCCTGCCCAGCGGTGTCTGTCAAAACGTCGCCCTCGCCGACACTGAAGATGATGAATATTTTTCCCTCTTCGTTTTTTCCGTTTACCTTTCCTTGTCCTTGTTGCTGATATTGTTATTGCTGTTGTTCGTCCTTTTGGATTTCCTTTGGCCGCCTCTTATCTTGAGATTACTGCTGTTTTCACTCTAGTTGTTTTTCTTCGCATTGTTTTTACTGGTAATTTGCGCCGTTGTAATTTCACAATCGCCGCCTTTCCCGTTATTCATTGCATTGCCGTTGTAGAACACACAAGTGGGCGTGGCGATCGCCCACGCCTCTCCAACCCCCACCCCCATTACAACAACACAGCGTCGCAGTTGGCAATTGTTATTAAGTGCTTTGTTATTGTTATTCTAACAATTCCAGCAGGTCATTATTTCTCTCTCAGACTTATTCTCGTTCTGTTTCACTCTTTCGTTGGTGTTGTTGTTGTGGCAGTCACCATTTTGTACGCAATAATAAAATAATCGCCTCAACGAGCAGAGCGTGTCAAACGACGACGTATTTCGAGAGGTCCTCGGCGGGTGCCGGCGGTTATTGTTGTTTCTAAAATCCATCAAGATTCGAATTGGTGTGAATGGAATAACTGAAGAACAGAAACCAAAGATTTGGGTTTCAGTCAGAATTTTTGGTTCACAAATTGACAAATATTCTATTGCTATTGTTTGTTTTATTTTATACTGGTTTATTTTTTGTCTTATCTTCTTTTATTTGAATTTTGTATTATATATATTTTTTTAATTTATTTCTTTTATTTTATTCTATATAATTTTATGTTTTTTTTTGTATTTAACTTTTTTTATTTGATTTCATTTTCTATTATTTGATTGAGTTTTCCTTTATTTCGTTTACTTGTTGTTTTTTATTTTATAGTGTTTTGTTTTAATTTGTTTTATTTATTTTATCTATATTTTTTATTTTGTGTTTTAATTGATTTTTACCATCTTTTATTATTGATTTGCAATCTCAATCAAATCAAAACCAAACTCAAGATTTTTTCTGTGAAATTGTTTTATTTTTTATTTTACTTTATTTTAGAATTGTTTTCTTTTATTTTCGAATTCATCTACGTCAAGGACTGAGGCGTCCTTCGATCGCGATAACAATCGATTCCTGGGTTCCATACCTCATCCTCATTCTCTTCCCTTTGGCGTTATGATGAAGTCGAGTCCCCTCCATCTGTTGCCATCTGCTCACAGTGGCCGCCATCTCCTATTCGCAGATCCTTCGGCGAGCATTTATCCTCGCGGCAGGACCGCGCATAACTCATCGCCCGACAGATGGAACGAGCGAGATGAATGGAGTGGGCGCCGTATTGAGACTGACTGATGGGCGGAGGAAAGTGCGAAAGATAGAGAGTGAGATGGGGCGAGGAGATCCGCATAAATATTCCCATAAATATTAGACGATGTTCATTTATAACATCAACAACAAAAGCGACAAAAATCAACAATACAAAAGAGGCAACAATAATAATAATAACAAAAAAGAAGGAGGAACTGAGTGGGTGGTGGAGAGAAAGAAGTGAAGGAAAGGACGAAGAAGTGGGAGCGAGAGGACGAATCGCAAATCGCTGGAGTGAATTTTCTCTCTGTTATTACGTGATTAATTTCTGCTTTTATATTTCGTAATAAACTGCCGGCGTTAAGCGGCGTATCCTTCCTGCGCATCCAATCCACCCGCCTCCTGTTGTCTCGCTCGCTCCCTTCCATTCTGCACGCACGTACACATATGGCGGTGGGCGTGGCGGGTTCGCTTGGATGGAGGAGTTATCGCCACTTAATCACCGGAAAAACGGCGTCTCGCGCACGCATTTTCCGCATCCATCTTGGTTTTTACATTCGACGCGGACGCGCCTCGCATATGTCGCTCGAGTGTGTCTGTCTGTGTGCGTGTATATCAGTGGATATTTATGTATGTCTGTCTGTCTGTCCGCGCTGCAGTCCCTAACTCGTTGCATATGACAGATATGAGCGCACGACATTAATTCAGACTTTATTCAACTTTTCGCTCGACATCCGGCGTCTGTGTGCGTGCGTTTCCGCTTTCAGTTTGTCCATCAGTCTGTGACTGTTTGCCATTCTTCCTTCTATCCGAGCGTACAATGTGTTCATGTGCGTGTGCTCGATTCTTATCAAAAGGCAAAAAATCTACAAGTCCTTGCCTCCGGCTCCCACGAGGCCTTCGCCTCCAGTCGATCGTGGACCGTGGATAATTGAGAAGAGTTTGGCGTGGGCTGGAGGGATTCATGCTGTTAATTTTGGCGAGAGGGAGGATGGTGGTAGAGGGAAGAGGAGCAAATGAGGGTGAGAGGATGAGGGGAGAGAAGGGGAAGCAAAGTCCGGGATCGTGAAGGAAACAAATTTTCGACCGGCAACATGTGTAGATTCCAACAATAACAACAGCAACTTCCCTTCATGCCTCACTCTCTCTCACACTCTCCCCCTCTCTCGCTCTGACCCTGTTTCCTGTCCCTCTCCATTTCCAGCGCACGAAGTTGCATTTCAGTCACTCGGTCGCGAGTGAACGCCATTTTGCATGCTTATACATATCCGTTTCCGTTTCACAAATCATTGTGTAATGGCAGCGAATCGCTCGCAATCCGCATTTCCGCACCCTTCGACCCTGCGTCAGCACCGAAGTTTCTTCTCTCTCTGTCTTCTTTCCACTTCTCTCTCTCTCTTTCTCCCTTTCTCTGTTCTTCCTTCGCTTCTTCTCATGCTCGCCTTCACTTCATCTCTCCATCCGCCTTCATCCGATTCACTTTGGTTACGTGAGCATTTGTTGCTGCAGTAATTGTTTTTGTTGCAGTTATTGTTGGCTATGTTTTTGTTGTTGTTATAGTTATAGTTGCTATATTTATTGTTGTTACAGTTACTGTCGTTGCATTTATTGTTGTCTCTGTAATTGTTGTTGTTGCCTTTGGGAATCCCGCAGATGCGGGCTCTCGAAATGAAATGCATTTCGAAGCGATTCGCTGTCGAAACTGGGCTAAACGAACGTGCTCGGCTCGTTCTTTCTCTTTCTCACCCTATCGCCGTCTGTCTCTGCTCCTCTGCTTCTTTCTCTCATGCTCCTTTCCTGATAATCTCGCCACCCAATACAATTTCGTGTTCGGAAAATGAGGGCACGACTGAACATTCGCATAACGAGGAACCACTGCGTGAAACGATAGGTGAATAGGAAAAAACACTCAGAGGAAAGCACAAAGAGGGGCAGAATCAGGGATAGACGAAGATAATGATAGAGATGAAGAGAAAGAAAGAGATGAAGCGAAAGAGAAATAGAGAGAGTGAAATTAATGGTCACAGAGATCGACATTTTGACGTAGAGATGAGAAAAAGATCAAAGCATAAAACACTATTTACGCAGAATCAGGAGGGATTGATCGAAAGGAGAGAGAGGTAAAGAGAATACGAATACGTGGTTATGGCTCAAGTGTAGTGAATGAGAGATATGAAAAGATGAAAAGAGATGGAAAATTCGTAGATTGTTTCGTAGATTTTTTTTTTAAATATGCTTAATGAAATTGACCCCGTGATTATGGCTTCAAAGCCAAAAGATAAAAAAACACAAATAAAAAATTAATTGACATGAAAACATCCTTCGACTCGCATTGAGAATTTCTCACCATGTTCTCCATCGCCGTCTCACTTCCTGTGAAGTGTTTTTTTCACCCTATTTGCCCCTTCACTAATGTCTCTTTTTTTCAACAATAATTTTTTCTCACCATCTCCCTCTTTCCTTTCGCTTCACTTGGGTCTTTGTTTCATTTGTTTCGCGCATTAGGGAAAAAATAATATTCGTTTCTGCCATCGTATAGTTGAAGTGAAGCACGTAATTTTATTTCGCTCCTCTATTTTTTCTCTTCTTTTCCTCGCTCTCATCCTTTTCCCTATCTTTCTCCCACATTTCTTGGCCTTCTCTTCCCCACTGCGTTTCTCTCGTTTTGCAGCTCAGTGCAATTTTTTTTAATTTTTTTTGTGTTCTTTATGTTTTTCTTTTTCAGCTGTTATTATGTATATCTTGTGGTTTTTTAATGTTATTTTTTGAACACATGACCCTGTCCCTCTTACTTCAAGACACATTCATTCTATTTGTTGTCCATCTCATTCTCACCAACCGACTGCACTTCTCTGTATCTCGTTTGCTCTATTTCTCTCACTATCTCTTTCTATTGAAGACTCCTCCACCTCTCTATCTTCTCTTCTTTCTCTTTCGCTCTTCCTCTCTCTATATTTCATTCGCCATCTCTCTCTCTCACGATCGTGCCTCTCGGTTTAATCTCGCCTTGAGGGAATTTCGGGATTTGAAACAAATGTTGTTTCTCATTGTTTTCCGCCAACTGAAGTTGTTTTTTGTCCTGTTATTTTTCTGATGTTGTTGTTTTTTCGATGTCATTGTTGTTTTTTGACGATGTACTTTGTTTTGTTGTTGTCATTTTTTCTCTCTTCTTCCACTTGTTTTTTTATCATTTTTATTGGTGGTATTGTTGTTGCTTGCACGCACACAAAGCGAAGTTTATTAAATTTCAACCCACGCTTTGCAGACTGAGAGAGGATAGTAAGTCAGAGAGAGAGAGAGATAGAGAAATGGGTGAATGCAGCGTCTCTGAGAAGAGCATCAAAATCTCATCAAACAACGGAATGTTCCTCAATCCATCTGCCCCCGCTCTCTCTCTATCTCTCTTTGTCTTTGTCTATCTGTCCATCTGCCTGTTTTTGTCACGTCAATCGCATCGAGACACAATAATAAAAATAATATGCGCTTGTGTTTCGCATGCGAAACTCTCTCATGTATTCTTATTGTTGTTATTCACACACACACGCACACAGCAACAAACACACACGCTGATCCAAGAGTGTTTCCACAATGAGAATCGCACACAGCAGGCCCTTCATTTGCCTCCAGTGCTGCCAGCAGATCGGTGACAAATGCCTGCCTGGCAGACCTTTTCAATTGGTCGTCGAGTGGAGTTTGCCATGTCCTTCTGTCCGTTCATCCATTCGTGCTTTTGCCTGCTCCATCCACCTCTCAATACATCATCCTCCGTGCCGTTGTCCTTTGTGCCCTTGAGTTCATCATGTTGTGGCTGTCGGGTTCAGCTCGGAGTCAGCTGGTAGTGATTCCCCCTCCCCCGCTTCCACCAAACGGTGACCGTAATCATTGCTGACATCGTTGGCCCCGATTGTGGTCCTTTTGACCCGTGCCAACACATTCGAGGTCACGTGCGAGCGAGTCAAGGAGAGTTGAAAGTTGATCCTTCGTAAGCTTTCCAAATGAGATTTCATCACTCTCTTTTTCTGTTGCTTCGTTGTTGTTGTGATTGTAATTTCTAATCACTAATTCTCTCTCTTTCTCTGTCTCTCTTGCAGGTACGTTCCAGAGCCCTGACGAAAGGATCGACCACAGGACTTTTCAATCTCAAGTAATCAATCTGATTGTTTCGCCTTCCTTTGGTATACTTTGAAGGGTTTCCTTTGAGATTATTAAAATCCCTTTAAAGAATTAGAATAGTTCGTATTTTTCTCCGCAAATTCTGTAAATGTTTTTCTACCAATGCTGGTCAGAGGAATTATTTTTTATCCGTTGCATGAATTTATGACATCTCTTCAACTGTATCTCGTTAATTTAATTAAAACGAATCGAATGCAATTTGGAAACAAAGACTTTTATCGGAACGTGATAAATTATTATCCGCATGAATATTAATGAGCAAATAAATATAATTTACTCTCTCCCTCGTATACTCACACACACACACATTGTCATGGTTTGGCCCATGTTCGTGTATGTGTGTGTGGAATGTGATTACTTTGAATTAAATTAGGAAATGAATTCATAATTGTGTTCAGAGATTTATACACACAACATTCAATAATTCTTGAATTTTAGAAAATAATATTATATTTTCAGTTTTATGATTTTATCGAATCGGAATTGAAAACAATTTCAATTTTTTATGATTTTAGTCGAATCGGAATTGAAAACAATTTCAAATAATAATCGATAAGCAAATAATTTTTAAAAATTGACGACGGTCAGTGAATAGAAAACCACAATCACTGGATCGTGCTCAGGACCAGGGTTCTAAGGACTCTGAAATAAGCAGAAAATTCCAAACACACACACATTCACATGCACATATAGAAAGCCGCAATTGCTCACAGAGGAGACGAACTTGGCCAAATGAGCTGGCGAAGGACATTCGGCTGCCATTCGTTAAGTGAAAAATGGGGTTCGCTTTATTTGCGGAACGGTCATTCTCTCTCTGTCTCTCCCTCATTCTGTCCCTCTCGTTAGAGGCTGACATTTTGGGAGAAATTTTCGAAATTGCTCTCGAGAGACGAGTGGCGTAATTGCAAAATAAAACACAATATTTGCAATCCTTCACGCAAGTTCGCACTCGTCCTCTCCCTCTCCCTATTCGACGGAGTCCTACGGGGCTCGACCGCATCCAACAATTAGTGAGAGAGAGAGGGAGAGAGAGAACACGACCACAGTGTCAAAAATAACAACAATAATAGCAGCAACAAGAACATTGTCAGCACAGTGCATGATAAATATTTTGAAATTTTTACATATCTGAAACGCGTTCGCGTTCGGGAATTTATTGTTTCCTAACATGCATGCGTTCATGTGATTGTCAGTGTCCTTTCCGAGTCCCCATGTGTGTGTGTGTGTGTATGTTGGACCTCCCTCTCTCTCCCTTTCCCTCTGCCACCCACTAGTGGCAACCGTAGTTGCGGTGTGTTCGTGTGTGTGTTGACACTTGCGTTGACGTCGTAATAAATTTCGCGTTTATTTATTATTTCGGCTCACGTCAATGTTAATTAAAAATAAATCAATTTTAATTGCAAAACGGCATCTGGTCGACGGCGTCGTTTTGTAACTGAAAAAGGTTTCTAAAATATTTAAACAAACATCAACTTCTCGCCCTTCGCCGCCTGCCTCCAGGACCTCTTTAATTTTCTGTCGTTGTTCCGATTCGTGAATGTCCTTGAAGCAGCCTCTTATTGGGGTTCCAGGGGGAAGAAAAGGCTCCAAAACCCCAATTTGACTCCCCTGACATTTCGAAGTGGAGTGTGTAAAAATCCCATAAGCAGTGGATTTTACGTATTCTGAATACGAAACTTCGGATTCCAATCGCTTCGTCGGCGCACGTCGCAGCGGCTAATTTCGTTTTTAATTTAAACCCGGCAGCGCCTGCCATCGACTGGGTCGACCCTGCCTCCACCTTTTTTCTTTCTTTCGCTCTCTCTCTTTTCGCTACGAACCGCTTGGCTTACAGTCTTCCGTCGCAAACAGCGCCTTCTCGCCACGAAGAACTCATAATTTTTAACTAATTTATTCCGTTTTGACGAATTCCGTGAGCGCAAAGTTCGCAAACGTAATTATAATTCGTAACACGAACGTAATGTTCTCGTACGTCGTCGTCATTGTTGTTGCATTTGTTGTACTGTTCTTATTGTTGATGTTGTTATTATTCTTGTTGTTGTTGTTGATATTGTAGTTGTCGTCGTCGTTGTCGTTCTCGTCCTTGTACGACGTTATGCATACGTTTTGAGAAATTTCCAATTTCCATGCCATTCTCTATCCTTTCATGTGCCCAATAAATTATATTTCTCGGAAATATATTTTAGAAATATTCAAAATTCCCAACGACTCACTCAACAGTGATTCAAGTTTCATCAACACATATGCAAAGGGAACAAACGTGCTTGATTTTGGAAATGTGAATAAGAAATAATGATAATTGCACACGAAGTTCGATAAATGAAAAGGAATATTTCAGAATTAAATAAATATATTTGAAATCAGTAAATGTTTCAAAAATAAATAAATATTTAAAAATCATAAAATATTTTTAAAATAAATAAATATTGCAGAAATAAATGAATATTAGTTAAAGAAATTACTATTTTAGAATTAAATAAATATATTTGAAATATATTAATATGTTAGAAATATTTAGTATTTTTGAGATAGGTATTTATTTCAGAAAAAAATTATTTTTTAAAAATTGATAAATATTTTGAATAATCCAAAATTCGAAAACTTAATTCCGTGAATTAATACATTCTATTTGTCATTATCATATTATTCATTATTATATTCATTATCATATTTTTCATTATCATATGAATTATTCCACAAATCTTATGACACTCATGTCTTCAGAATATAATCCCTTTAGCTTCATACTTTCTATCATCTTGAATACCATACTCTCAAACCACTTTGAAGCCATTTAATATCAATGATTCAATTGTCTGCCCCGTCTAATCAATTTAACGAAACCCGGCTGTCAATTATCGCATGGAGAAATATCTTCAAGACTTATTCATGAAGCGAACTCCGTCGTCTCGAGCATGGTGCAGGATCGGGTCATAGAATTCCGACCATCAACCATTCACCCCGTCTCATCTTCTTCGGTTCCATCTAATCATAGTTTCTCGCCCTATCTCTTTTTGTCTCTCTCTCTCTCTCTGTTTAGTTTAAATTCCTTGGGAACCGCAACTGTCCTTGTGAGCCTCGAAAATTCTCATGATCAGCTTAGAGCGAGTTGGAAATTGAAATTCAGATTCATTTTTAATTCCCTTGCATTCGCATTCTGCATACCAACGTTCTCCAACACACACTCACACTCACACACACACATTCATGCCAACTATGCAACTTTGTCTTCAATTATTTCTCCATATATCTATGTGATGGAGTATATGTTCGGTTTCCTCATCTGATCTCCTTGTCTCTCTCTGTTGCCCCTCGGCTTCAATCTCGTCATCACGTAGTGTGCTTAAGTATGAAAATATCTTCAACATTTAATTCAATTAGAATAAAATATAATTTTCTGGAGATTGTCATTTTCATCACACAAACACACACAGACACTCACATCATTTTGGCTCCCTCTCTCCTATTGGCAATCCCTGGGGACATCATTGCGTATTACTGCATCTTGGATCTGGCAACGCTGCACACACTCTCACTCCAACTCTCTCTCTCTCTCTCTTTGGTCCTCTTTGCTCTGCTTGCTGCAGCAACATGACTGAGTCGACGACGTCCGTTTCCGTTGGAGCTCCTTTTTGCAGTTGTTGTTGTTGCTTTTCTCTAAATTCAAATCAATTTTATGCTTGCGAACATCCTTCTTCTTCGTCTTCTTCTCACACGGCTTCTTCTTCTTCTCATACTGCTTCTTCTACTTCTACTTCTACTCCTCCTTCTTCATCTCTTCTCCTTCTGCTCCACTTCGACTCCGGAGTGATCCATGGCAATACGTCTATGAGTTCTTTATCATCGCCCTATCTTGTGCTCTTGTGGAGTGTCTGTTGTGACTTTCTCTGTGGCAGTATTGTCCCACAAACACACACACACACAGTACCAACCCACAAACAACAACAACACAGACAAACTCACAGCAGGAACGGAGAGATTGAGAGATGGAAGGATATGTGGCAACCGAGAATGAGTTATGATGAGAATTCATAACAGCAATAACACCAACGACAGAAGCAGCATTAGCAAAAATAACAACAAACACAACAACAATAATAAGAACTCTGCTACAATATCGTTGGCAACACTCGACATGTGCTACAAGTGGAAAATGCAATCTCCAAGAAATTCGAAAATATGATCAAAGTGTCATTTTGAGTTGAATTAAAATTAATATTCAGGATATGACAAATTTTTCAACAAAGTCCTTCAGGGTTAGATTTGGGTTTGGGTGGAGAAAACTCTTGATGGACAATCACATTGATAGTGTTTTAATTATACTTATGTATTTTAAATCTATTTTTGATCATACATTTTTGCTTCAAAATCCATAATACATGCACAAAATTCATTGGAGAATCATTTGAAAGTATTGATTAGAAAATATATTAATAATAGATTTTTGTTAAAATGGAAAAATCATCAGCATCCTTTTAGTGATTTTTGAAAAATATAATATAATCGCTTACCACAATAAAATTATTGAAATATCACTACCATAAGAGCAAAACCAATAACAATAAATAAAGCGCGAAGGACGAAAGTGCATCCGGCGGTCGTGCGTCGAACATTTGCATCAAAGTCGAGAAGGACATGCATTAAAGTCGACGAGGACGACATCGGCTGCGATGGGATGTCATCTTCGCCACACCCACCGCCCCCTTGTCGGATACGCTTTACGACGCGAAGCATTTTTTATGTTGCTACTCGTGTGTGGGTGGCGTTGCAAAATTGTGAGTGTGGTGGGAACAATGACTTCGGAGGATTCGTTACGCCACGTCAAGAGTTGCGCTTTTATTGGTTTTCGCTGCAGCTGAAGCAGGACCAACAACAACAACAAGCGACGACGATGTCGGATCGTTGATGAAGGAGATGGAGATGGCGAAGTTGGAGAGAGACACGCTGGAAGGAGAGAGAGCAGATGAAGGAGAGAGAGCTGATGAAGGAGAATGCGAGATGAGGAGAGGAGTAGAGTGGCGTTGAGAAAACTCCGCGAGCGGGCGTGTGAAACGGGTGAAACATGCACTTAATGGCGTCAAGTCGACGGCGCGGAACAAAAAATGAAAAACCACAACAACAACAACAATATCTACTGGTCTGGTCTGCTTGGTCTACTATGAAGCATCTTAATAAATTGCTTGGGGACTCTGTGTACATAATATAAAATTGCACGCCTGGCGAGTGGACGCAGAGCCTCGACCTCACCCTCATTCTCGACCCCATCCTCCATCATAGTTCTCATGCCGTGGGGATTAATGAAATGTATGCAATATTTCAAGATTAAACTTATGGACATTCATCGCAACGCAGTTCCATTGAAATTTACTATGTAATTCTACTGATGCATTCCTGATGTCTATGGACTTATATCCTAATTTTCCTTGCGATGCTGATTTTGATTCGTATTTATCTAGTGTTCACTCTAATTCATTCAATATTTTGTGGAAACCCTCCATTCAATCAATAACAAATTAATGTGTGTTTACTTCCATTATTATAGAATGCAACTGCGCTGGATAGATTTCAATATCGATTTTATAACGATCAGTTGCGTTCAGGGCAAACATCAATCAAATCAAATTGCACTGAAAGAGTAATTTTCCACCGAATTGATTTGCACTTAGGGTCGGTTTTAACTCGAATGGGTTAACGAAAAGTTAACTCCAAATAGCATGGGTTAAAATGGGTCTGAATGGACTCTTAATTGAGGTGAGTTGACTTCGTGCCAGAAATCGTTCAATGTCAAAAAGTCGAAGCAACTGTCATTGGCATACAACAAAAGTGCTGATGATGGATTCTGGATGCAGATCTAAACAAGAATTCCTCGTATTTACATCCAAGGATAACGAATCCGAATACCACGGTCCAGATGACATATGTATAAGGGGTAGTCATAAACCGTTATGCAAATATCCCAAGTCCCCTTGTTGGACAGAGGACCAAGTTTGTCTGATGCAGATCTACACATGTACTTCGAAGCCTTTCATATGCAAATGGTTATAAAACCATACAAAAATCAGACATCAGATTGCATTATGACTGGGAGTATGTGTGGGTGTGTGACGACAGAATAAGGAGCAGAAGAAAAAGTTTTCGGAAGTAGGTGGCATCCCCAGGACGGCAGACGAAGAACATCGGATAGTTAAATACGCAAAAGTTAGATAAACCGAGGGAGATGAACAGGGAGCGAAGACCTCGAACGAACGAGTCGAAGAAAATGGATATCGAAGGGAAGAGAATGAAATATGAAAATTACCCACTCACATAGCGACATGCTGAGAAACGCCAAACGGAGGAGTTGGGAGCGAGCGTGGGGACGACAGATAGAGCCAGAGAGAGATATAGATTGAGGGCGACGGAGATGAAGAGAGAAAGAAAGAAAGAAGAAAAGTCGCAGTGGATTTCATTTTCAATTTGACTTTCAATCTTTTGTCCTGAAATCACAGACGAATGCAAATGAAAAACGACAAAAACGGTGAAACATGAAAAATTGATAAAATTGATTTTCTTCCCCACTACTTGTCTCCCTCCCCCCCTATCACCATCGCTTTCTCTCTCGCTTTATGTCATGCTGTGTGGTCGTCTCAGTGTTTTTGCAATAAATAATGAAAAAACTTCTTCGAAAATCATATGAATAACTTAAAAAAAGAACCAAATAAATTGAATTGTTGGCTCGATATGTTTTTATCTCCCTCCCTCATTCTGTATCTGTCTCTCTCTCTTTGGAGATATGTGGTTCTTCGGAAATTTTATGTTCTCTTTGGTTGCAATTCAATTTGGACACAAATTTGATGGATTGACATGTCAAAGGATAACTTCATGAGCGAGTGTATTTCGGGAATGTCGGATGATGCTGTGGAATGGGATTCACTGCGTGGTTGCAGAAGAGTTGATTCGAACCCTTAATTACTGAGCAATGATGGACATCCTGATGTGACATCTGGATTGAGAGAAATCTCCGTCAGTCTAAACTATCTTTAATAATAGTTTCAAGGTCTCTATTCTTCCTCTGGCATGTGGAAAAATTCACTCTTCCAACTCTTCACTCACCATTTCTCTCCTCTCACCCTCTCATGATCATAGAATTAGACGAGGTCCTTGGGCGTGAGTGTGAAGCGGAAATTAATTAAATCAGCCTTCTGCATGGCGGCTCATGTGCAAACATAATTAAGAATTTTCAATACAACCAACCTTCGACGCTGGGGAGTCTGGGAGCCAGCTTCGTAGAAACTTCAAGGACGAATCACAAGGGCACCGAAATGAGTCGAGAGCAGCCGATGTGCGTGTGTTAGTGCGAAAATGTATGTTGTTTTTGGAAAATCAATAGCGTGTGTGGAAAATTAAAGACTCGCATTGAAATATCCAGACACATCTGGCTCCGGGAGTCCACAACAACTCCGGTTCAGGGATGGCCGTTGACATCCCTGCGCGGTGAACGAGGACTCGGTAATGACTCGATATTGTTTGCGAGTTCGGAATCGTCGTTTGGCGCTCGATTCCTCCGCTAACTGGGTTAATATCTTTCCATATTCAGTGCCAAGAGAAAAGATAGACAGAGAGCATGATAACGGAGTGGTGTATGAGAGAGAGAGATTGGGAAATGGAGGAAGGAGACAAAAAGTGGTTCTGAATTGGCAGATATAACACAACGGGGCCCATAATGATGTCAGCCAAATAAGGACGATGAAGAAGAATACACATTCCATAACTCACGAATTTGATTCCAAACTTCGTTCGTTGGATGCAAGAAAAAGAGGTTTATGGAAATTCAATTACAAAGGAGGCCATTTAAATCATCATTGTGGTCATAAAATTCTCTTCGGACTTTCGTCTTCAACTCTATAAAGTTTCCATCCACCTAATATTAAATATCTTCGTTTTATTTACTGTTATTAGCATATTCTAATTATCCGCTGATGGATGGATTCTCATTTTATTCTTCGTCATTATATGCATCTTCATAATTCGATCTTAGTTTTCACGATCGAAGCTCATTCATGATTTTCTTATGTATATTCCTCAATTTAATCATTATGAGGCTTTTCCATATGAAGCATCCTCAACCTCAACCAATTATCGCTATCATTATTTTCATCTCCATATTCTCCTAAATCTCCATATTCATCTATATCTGCGTCTTCATCTCCATCATCTTCACCTTTCGAACTCTCAACACGTCTTTTAGCCTCCGTCATCCATCGGTATCATCGTAGTTGTCGATGAGGACATTTGTACGAGGACATTGATCGGCTCCGAGTTGGCTGCTGACAGAGATGGAGAGGTGATGGAAGAAAAAAATTTTGAGGGAGGAAAAGGAGGGAATAGTCACAGAGGCAGGAATAGAGATGGATCGGCGAAAGAGAGATGGTATCTGGACGATTGCCATGCAAAAGATTGCAGGTGATGCGGTCAGTTTAGTTTCTCGTTGGAGGTGTTGTCGATGGAGATGGAAATGCACGTACATACAGACATATGTATTTGTGTATTTTCCGATGAAGAGATATTGCTTGATGGAGATATATTGCTTGATGGATATATATTGCTCGATGGAGAGATTAGACGAACGAGGGATTGATTTAGTGCCGTGTGTGGAGAAATCCATCTGATGTGGAGACATGCTGAGGAGATTATTTTGCGGAGATTGAAAACGAAATCGTAGAAGATTTGATTCCATGAATGATTTACTTACAACTGATTGAATATCTGGAGAAATAATCGGCACAGAATTTCGCAGAGATCGGTTTAAGTTTTTGCTGAAATGAATCTTAAATAAATTGAAAGTTTTCCTCCTCGTCCTCGTTGTAGTCCTCGAGTCGCCCCCTCGAGCAGCCGACTCGATGTTGACTCAATCCGGCGGTATCACTTCCGGCATCCTGAGCTCCGGAACCCGGACGACATTGGAGTCCAACAACCACGACACTCGAAGCTCGTCGAGGCCACCCCTTAACCATCCCTCGTCGACTGCGTCGTCTTCATTTCCTGGGCGTGGCGCGTCGTGTCGGCCATGGTGGGCGGTTGAAAACGAGATGGGCATGGAGGGAGGCAAGTGGATCAGAGAGCGAGCGAGAGGGCTTCATAGAGGGAAAGCTGTGTGGTCATTAAAAATTCAGCACATGTGCGACGAACATTTCGAGGGGGTTTTCGTGCGGAAATTTTGGCACATTTTCGTGAATTAGAATCTTGACATGCGAGCAAACATCGAGCTGACAGATCAAGCTCCCTCACTCTCTGTCTCTCTCGCTCTCCCTCTCATTCTGTTCAGTCTCTCTCATTTCCTCTCTACTTCCCTCTTTTTCCCTCTGCATCTGGCTGCCTTGTAATAACAACTCGTCATCGAGATGTTTGCACGATGAAGGATGTCGGATTTCAGGCTTCTTTCTGGGAATTCCAAGACTTCAGGAGTTCTCTCGAGGATGTGCGTTCGTGTGTGTGCGTATGTGAGGGTCTGAATGGGTATTACAATGTGCCTCAGTTTAAGCGTATGTTTGCTCGAAATTTACACCTGCGTCATTTATTTGCATTGAGCTCAACAGACGGACGGATGGACCGACGAGACTGAAAGTGATAGCCAAATGTATAGAGAAACAAAAAGACGGACGAAGTTACTTTGAAATATTACGTAAAGCTAAGAAGATTCTCGGATAGAGTCATGGAGGGACAGATAGCTCGACCGACAGACAGATAGACTGACAGACAGATAGACCGACAGACACACGGCCAGAAGGATTGACTAGAAGGATGCGTTCGAGTGCTGCTTTCGAAAACTTTCTTCTATTTGTAGTTATTGTTTGCTTTTTTGCTTAAGTGGATCTTGTTGCCATTTCCCGAAAATTCCTCGTTCGAGGAATTTTTAGTCTTTAAACAATTTTCAAAATTCAAACAAAATGGTCACTTCATACGAACCCAACCCGCCTTAAGCCTCCAATATCCATCATCATCCTCCACATCTTCCCGCACCTATCTGTTTCGGAATTTCCAGAGAAAATTTGCTCTTTGTACTCTCTCTCAAAATATCTATCTCGTTCTCTCTTGTGCTCTTTCTCTCGCTTCAAGCTTCACAATTAATTTAAGATGTCTGCGGCCACAGGCAGTTTTTGTAGTTGTTGTTGTTTTGGTTGATGTTGATGATGCTCCAAAGCCTATGAAGTGTTTCAGTGGTTGCTTCGTGTTGTTGTTGCCGTTACTGTTGTTGTTCTTGTTGAAGTTTCTGTTGTTGTATTTTTGTTTGCTTCTGCTGTAGGTTTAATGAAAAATTGTTAAAATGATGTGAAAATTCATTTACATCGAGACTCGAATTGATTGCAATCTATTAATATATTCCGCAACATCGAACCAGGAGCAACAGAAACAACCACGAAAGAACAACAAAAAAAACCACCAAGAACGAGAGCATAATTCAACACTCCCTCAAAACGCTTCATCTTTAAGCCATCGCCCTCACCTCCCTCCCTCTGTCAACGACGCGATCCCAGCCACTGACTTCGTCGACTCACGCCCAACCACCAACCTTCAACCACCACCAATCGACGCCCGCGCACCCACTGGTGTCCTTCATCCGCCCGCCGGGATCTCGTTCGCTCGCACGTCTGCCACGGCGATTTTCCTCGCCTTTAATTTTGCGAGACCCCGCCACGGGTCCGGGTCCCAGCAGCATCCACGGCGAAGACGGTGACGTCGAACACGAGGCGGAGGAAGGAGGAACATTTCACGCTTGATTGGAAACAATTTTTCGCAATTAACGAACGTAATCACTTAAAGTAATTAGAATGTTTAGCAATGCCCTTGGAGCTGGCCCCGCCCCCTGACCTGGCTGTGGGGAGTAACGTGGGGCACACGAAATGACTATCGATTGGAATTTTCACATTTAATTAAATTAATTGAAATATTTGCGAAAATTGAGAAGAAAGAAATTGTCCCGAGGATGCTGGATCCACTGACGGGTGAATTCTGTGGAATTCGATTACAAAAAACTCGGATATTCCTGGAGTTCAAAGAAGAAAATGACGTCCGGATGATGTATGGATATCCACTTGAGTGCCGCGTGGATTACTTTAATTTGAGATTGGAGAAAACGTATTGAAGATGCGTCTTTCTTTGAGAAGATACCTTAGGATCCTTCTGGCAAGTGGAGCCTCCCGACTTCTCTTCGTCTCTCTTCGCCTCCACTCAGTCGAACTTGTGGACGAGTCCGTTCTTAATTAGAATCAATTTATTGGGTTCATTAACTCTCGCTCGCCTTCAAGTCGCTTAAATGTCCACTCAAATGAAAGGACATCGCAGACAATGAACCAACGTCCAACCCAACAACAACAAAATTAATACCTACCCAAAAGCGATCGCTCCTCGCCTCCTCTCTTGGATCAGGACATCTCGCTTGAAAAAGTAATGAGACAGAGGCGACACAACATTGACGGACCACAAAAAGAGACAACAACCAAACGGACAATGAAAGAGGCAGACAACGAGAAGAATTAAAAGCAACGTCGGAGATGTCAGAAAAAGAACAACAAAGAGCGGACCTCATTAAAGTAATAATGCAGCGAACACACAGACAACAGAAGACAGACAGAGAGAGAAAAAGGAAAAGAGACGGAAATGAAGGAAGGCGAGCAACTACTTTGTCTTCTATTGCCATCAGTTTTTTTTACGAAATGGGGAAGGTAAAAAAAGTGAGAAAGAGAGAGAAAGGTTAAAAGTAGCAGAAAGTCTACAAAAAAAAGGAGGACAAAATTGAAGCCGGAGATGGAGACCATGGATCGAAACAATGGATTTTCAACTTGTTCGTTCGTCGCCCCGGCCGCGGTCAAGATGTCTCAACAATGGTCAGCGAGGCGGTGAGAAGAAGAGGTAAAGAGGAGAGAAAGAGAGCGAGACAGCTGGTTGAGAGAAGGCGAGACATAATCAAAGATGCCGCCGGCAATGGATTATTATTTTAGTTAACGAACTGCTGGCATCGCGATGGAACAAAACGAAGAGACAAAAAGCAGACCATAATCCTGACAGACATTCAGACATCCAGTTTTACCGACAGAGAACAGCAGATGGAGGCGAAAGGATAACGAGAAGTGAGAACAAAGCGAGAATTTAATTAAAATATCGAACCGCCGACGACGACGAAACAAGGAAAGGAGCTGAGGGGAACGCAATGAATCCGAATGAAGGAATCCAAATTTGTTGCAGCTATTGTTTTGAGACAATTATCTGCTGTTATATCCTTTGTAATCCATTCTTGGCCCCCTGCAGACAGATATGCGCTAATCATGTGACATCGTCTGAAAATTTGTGGAATTCCATTGAAACCCATCGCAGACAGAGAGCGACAGCGAGTTTGCGGGGCGCAGAAGGAGATGGAGAGGTCGTTAACAGTATTACAATTGCAATATTTCTAAGAAAAATATTATTGAACACGATTGAGCATCGTTAACAAAACCAATAAACACAAAAACAACAAACAAGAAACAACAAATTCGTCGTTAAGCGATTGAATTATTTTCGTCCTTGTTCGGAGCACGTGCGGTCAATGATCAATTTTGAATATATTGTTTCAATATTGATTTCTTTCACGATTTCACAGCAATCGATGGTTGCTATCTGTCTCCCTCTAGCGCAGTGCGTATGACAAATTTAATGACTACTGGATATAATTTCATTGAATTGTCGCTTTTATTTCCAATGTTGTTGTTGATTTATTTATTATTTACAAAATAATGCAATCAATTGGATCCGAAATTCGATCCGTTTGAATATTATATTAGGTCATCTTCCTGAAATAGAAATTAATATTCTATTTCGGAAATATAATCGAACCAAATCGTCAAGTGTATAATGTAATATTATTTTAAAGTCTTTCACAGTATTCCGACTTCGATTCATCGCATCTATGCTCATCAAGCATTTCATCCTCCTTTCTTTGCATAATATCTAATATTACATAATTTAATTGTCATTATTTTATTTACCGTAATTTTTATTTTCAATATTTTTATTTATTTATTTAGTTTCGTTCTAACATTTTGTTTTATTGCGATTTCAAAATCTAAAATTTTATTATTTATATTTTTGATAATCATAATTCTGTAAAATAAATTAATTTTTCATCCTGGTAATATTTTTATGTGTTTGAAATACTGTATCATATTGAAAATAATACAATTTGATAGTTTTGTTTGAATTAGTTTCAAGTTTTATTCAATATTTCGTTTTCTTATATTTCCATTATCGCTGTTGGAATGTGAGAAACATATCTACTCCGGGTCGACAATAACTTTTCAATAATATTCTCGAGACCACCGCTCCTTCTGTCCTCTCATTTCGCAGACTACGTCAATATCCCTTCTTCATTACATAAATCCTCCAATTACTCCATGTCCTTCGTTGATTCTCTTCTTTGTGTCGATTGTGTCCTTTTTGCTTTCATCCTTCGTCCCTCGCAAATTAGCAGCCGCACCCGATGCGTTGCAATCGTCGTGCACCAGCAGAATTATCAATTACGTCACTTCCGTTTCCACTACCAGTTGTCTCGCTCACTTTATCTCATTCTGTCGCTCTCTCTCTCTCTCTCTCTCTCTCTCACTCTTTTTCATTCACACTCTCTGGGGAGAAATTCGTCCCGAGCGATGCCCGGAAAATGTCAGAGAAATTTGCCAAATTCATTTGAACCGTTCGTGACCCGCTCCAGTCCCTCTACGACTCCTTCTCGCTCACTCTCAGCTCTCTCTTTTGTCCTTTTTTTTGTCTTCCTCTCTATCGCTCCACTTCTTCCTCCCTCTCTGTCTCACTCTATCCCAGTACCTCACCCACTCGATATTTCTCACTCTTTGGCCCTTAGTCGAATGAGATTTTCTTCAATTTTATTCAGTATTTCTATGTGAGTGTGTATGTCTGTGAGAGGATCTAAGTATGTATGTGCGTGTGCAAGGACTCTTGGCGTTCTCTGCGTCCGGTTGCCCGACGGGATTTCCGGTAAAATTACACAAATTGGTAATTCGAATCTGAAGTGCATGATCGACGCCAGTTGTTGTAGTTGTTGAAGTTGTAGTTGTTGTAGTTTTTGTAGTTGTTGTTCCTGTTGCAGTTGTTGTTATTGTAGTTGTTGTTCCTGTTGCTGTTGTTGTTGTTGTAGTTGTTGATGCCGTTCTAGTAGTCATTTCTCTTGTTGCTATAGCACATGCTTAAGTGCGGATTCCCATCGTCGTTACAAGTGCTTCTGCAACTGCTGCTGATGCCGGAGCAACAATTAGCCAATCGGCCCTCAGACCGCTGTCACGAAGCCACATATCGCTCGCGCTGTCTCACTCTCTCCCTCGATCCCTCTATCTCTCTCTCTCTCTCGCTAACTCTATCTCTCTACTCCTTTCGCTTACTTCCTTTGTCTCTCGTTCTCTCTTTCCCATTCATTCATTCGTCGGTCTGTTTGCCCTTCTCGTTGTTGTTCGTCTCGCTGTCCATCGTGGCAGTTGTGAACGTTATCCTTCCATGTCATCATGGTAGACGTCCTTCCTGTGTCCTCTTGCTCAAGCGACATCGAGGTTTTCTTTCTTCTCTCGCTCTCTCTCCATCACATTGTTCTGGGCTATCGGATAATTACTTTCGAGCTTCTCATGCTTAGGTCAGAACCCGAGAGAGGGGGAGATAGAGAGAGGGGGAGAGAGAGAGAGAAGGAGTTACCACAACTACTCAGTCGCGAGAGAAGGATAACGAGAAACGACGTCGTTCAGTGACAGTCAGTTACACACACACTCGCACACTTGCACTCACACTCAGACACATGTCCAGCGACAGGAGACTCGCACATCCCGAAAGAACGCTAACATCGCATTCGGTTTCCGGTTGAGGTGCAGCATTCTCTGTCGTCTTCACTGTCACTCTCCCTATATCTCTCTCTCTCTGTTTGACCTTATCTAAACTCTTGAGCAACTTGCTTTTTGCAAGCATTTGACGTTCTTCCGCTTATGTCCTGGAAAACTGGATATTGTGGTAATTGCAAAATATTAACAAACTCATCGCTGGCGGCTGACTAAATATTATACTGGCCCTTTTTCTCATTTATATTCTTTTTATTTTTCTTTTATCTTCATTGTTTTCGTTTATATTCTTTTTATCTGTTTTTGTTTGGTTTTTTTTTATCAGTTCATTCTTCTCTTGCCCTCGCTCCGATGCGATTTGAATGCCTCCACTCAGCCATGGCGACTCGTGATAGCTTTGACGAAGCCACCGCGATCTGCTGCCCACAAAGTCCTTCGTCCTTTGTGCGTTGCATGGAATTCCATCCGTTCTTCCTGCCTGTCTTCCTTCCTTTCTGATCAACGACAGCGGCACAAAGAGGAATTGTCCAATTAGTGGCGGCAATCGTCCGACTTCGTTACAACGTTTCCCTCTCGCTTCCCCCTCCCACTTCCTGCCATTTTGTGTGCGTGTGTGTGTGTGATTCGGTTCTATGTGATTTTCATCGTTGCCCTTGCGACCGGAACATCTTCCACTTCCTCTGCTTCGTCGTCGTGTGTCCCTTTCGTCGTTAAGAGTTTTTCTTGACCTCCATTTTCAGTTTTTTTCGCATGTCCTTGTTCGAACATTTCTTCGTCGTTTCGTCCTCCGGGAGACGGCATCCTTTCATGTTGACATTTGGCCGGCTTCACAGGACCCTGGCAACCCCGTTTTCTCAACGATCCCTGCCTTCGGTTCGATTCAGCTCTATCATCTAGTCTGCCCGCATGTGTGTTTCCCCTCCCGGTTCCTGGCTCAATTTGCCTGCGTGCCCTTGGCTGGGACATCCTAAGAATATTCCGTTGCGGTTCATCTTTTATCAGCGAGATTCGTCTTGATTCGTCGATTTTACTATTGCTGCTAGCTGTGTGGTTTTTGTTGTTGTTTTTGTTACTGGTCTGCCCCAATATTGCAGCCTTCTGCAACATTCATTACATATCTCTACTTTGGTCGCCAAACCGCCTCATCCCACATCATACTCCTAATCAATTCGCGTACAGACATGCGTCATACTTCGAGACATTGTTTGACCATGCATTGAATATATATTCTCTCTCCTTCGGACGTTGTCTGCGTCTCCTTCAGTTCATCGGTCCCTTGATTCCATCTCCTTTGTTCCCTTGTTTCGATATCTTTCGGTCGATGTCTCCCGTCTCCTTCTTTCCGTCTCCTTCGATTCAATTTCCGTCTTCTACTTCGTCCCTCTTCGTCAATAATTTCACATCCTTTGAGCATCGAATTGAAATATGGTAATAAAATATAAAAATCCCCCAATTTTTCCTTCCTTCTTCTTCCGAGGTTTCCTCGCTTTACATCCTCGCTCTGCATCGTCCCATATGATTTTCTCTTCCGGCCATTTATCATCCTCATGTCTTTATTCTCCAGCTCTGCCTCTGCCCCCGGCCCTTTGTCTCTCCATCCCATGACCTCGTCACTGCTCGTCTTTCGTCCGGGCAGCCAGCATTCGTCCCATCAATGTCGTCCCTTTGTGCCCTGTCGTTTTTCAAAATATCCGCCCTCGCTTCGACCTCGTTCTATCATCCCACATCCATCGTACACGGTCCTTCATCCTCCGTCCTGCATCCTCCGTGCTTTTTCCTTCCTCCTTCTTACAGTCTCGGCCTTCGTTCGCCTCTTTCGTCCCCTCCACTCTGATAATATTTTCGTTGCTTTAATAGTTAATTCTGCAAACTTTCGAAATCAATCATCTACGAGCTTTATCCAGAGCTCCCACATCCGTTCCCTTCTACCCCAACGTTCCCTCTAGTCTTCTTATCTGGTGTTTCCTTCGCCTCGTGTTGACTGCTGAGGTTTTGGTATTTTTTGTTATTCTTTTCATGGTTCTTGTTGTAAAATCACTGTTGTCATATTTTTGGGCATTTTAAGATGAATTTGTGTTTTCCCTTGCATCTCTCTTTCTCCCCCCTTCACACGTATGCTACAAGCATAGAATTTTGAATTTTAGTCTTTTAACCCATGACCCATTTTCTCTCATTCTCTCTCTATGTCTTCCGCTCTGTTTACTTCTGTGTATTTTATTCAATAACTGTCCTGTTTACTTATTGCCTAATAATCCTGACATCCTTTAAATCGACAAAATATTTACACTCAAATATGAGACAATATATGTATGTACGTATACTGACAGTGTTTGTGTGTGTGTATGTGTGTATTCAGAGACCGTTACACAATGTAAACTGGTCGATTTTCTGGTTAAAACTCTGTGTTTCGATGATGCATTTTCTGAGTTATACAAATATTTGAATATTATTTGTGAGGACACAACTCGAGAGCATCGGCAGCCATTTCGAAACACTTTGCATTGCGGTGAATCGAATAACATTGACGGACACACACATGTACACACAGACCAACACCAACACAAAGACGCAAACGTAAGACATCGATGCAAAACCCATCATCGATTGAGTCGATTTCTCTTCGCCCTTCTCATCTTTGCTTCATCGCCGTTCTCTCGCATTTCTCCTCAGCACAAGGGATCGCATAAAGCATTCCATGATGAATTCATTTCGTTTGCATGTGAAGAATTTCAGTCCTCGCCTGATCCTTGAGAATGTTCAAATGTCGAAGATGCAGCAGAAGCAGTAGTAGAAGACGTCGACGTTGTCATATCTTAAAGTGGTCACTTGTTTAAACAGATAATTTATCAGGCATTTACTTTTCTCTTTAACACTTGATGGACCCCATGTGCTTGTTGTCTCTTCGCTGAATTGTCAAAATTTATTTATGAATTGAGCATTTATTTATTTGCTGGATCAGTTCATTCTACCGTTAGACTAAATTTGAATTATTATTATTTGAGTATTTGTTTACTGATTTGGAAATTATCAACCATCCAAGCCAACTACCCAGCTTCCTACACCGATCACTCAATTATGAGTTCATTCGAATTTAATAATTGTTTATTTATATTCACTTTTCTCCTTCTTCAGTCTATTTTCTTATAACGTCGAAAGATCAAATAACGTCAATCACAAAGCATATGTGATATTTTCCAATTTGAAAACTATAATGAATTCTAGTATTTATATTGCATACACAAGGAGACTTTTATATTCACATCCGATGAATATGGCCATATCCGAAAAATAATTATAGTCATATCCGATGAGAAAATCTTCGTTATCAAAGATGATAATGTTTTCCCATTAGCGAACAATGTACTTTTATCTTTTGCCCGAAGGTCTCGCTCGCGCATCCACAGAGGATCCTCCAGGGCATTCCTTTCTCTCTGATCCTACGTAATATGCACTTTCCCCCCGCCTCCCCCGAGGGACGACAGTTTGATGCTGTGCACGACCAACCCGAGCAAGTGGAGCAGAGAATTCCAAGTGGAGAGAATCGACCAAGAACAAAATAAAAGCTCGCTTTCGTATCAGTGGGTTTTGCATACAAATTTTCATCATAAAAAATGCAGATTAAAAAAATGTATGTTGGTTGCAAATATCAACCAAAGAGAGGGGAAATAATATAAAAAAATTAAAAATCTAGAAAAAAGACACAAAATAAAAAACTCGAGGGAGGAAAATCGCGCGAATATAAAGACAAAATAATTCGCCAAAGATAAAATCGCAAAAAGTGGCAACTCTGCAGCGCTGAAGAGTGTGTGCGTGTGTGGGAGTGTTTGTGTATGTGTGTACAGAAGGATGCACCCTATCTTTGGCACAGTCTTTTCTCTGAAATATGTATGGCACGATATTTCTTTCCGCAACATTTGAAACGCAGAAAACGACCAGAGAAATAGACGCAAACAAATAAACAGATAAACTGGGAAAACGAAAAATTCAGCAAACACTCAGGGCTTTTATCCCCAGTCAACGGGTTAAAGGACGATCAGAGGAGGGTCAGAGGGCCCACAAGGGGTCTCAAGGGGGAGCTCTAATGGGAGCAGCGGTAGAGTGATGACTACTGGGAGTTCCTTGAAGAAAACCTGGGCGAAAAAACTCCCACACAGTCCTTGAGGATCGCATTAAGAATAGTAGTGTGGATAATTTTAAAGATAATATCCCTTAAAGGTCGCTAGCTGAGCTGAGGAATATTTTTGGAAAACCTCTGAATTATTGGAAAAGAAAAAAGAAGTTTATTATACAACTTTTTTCAAATGAACTAAACAATTCGAAAAACCGAAAAATATTTATTTCAGATCTCTTCAAATGTTTTGTTTCCAATATATTCAGTTTTACAAAATGTAAAATTAGAACAATTTACTCTACAATATCAAATTATTAGGTTTCCGGTTAATTGAAAGTTCGGACTGATAAAAATTCCCCGAAAATTTTGTTGGTCGAAAGAGTTGTTTTTATTTTCTCGCAATTTAAGCTTGTGGGAAAAAAGTTTAAATTCGCTGTATTTTAAAAAATTGGGTAAATAAGGCACTGTCGATGGATAGCGGGTGAAGGCAAAAGTATTTGATAAAAGAATCAACACCGCGGGGTTGACGGAGGGTGTGACAGAGAGGGAAGGGTGCAAAAGAGAAGGGAGGGTGTGACAGAAAGGGAAGGGTGGTGTGTAGGGTGACGGGGGCTGTGTTGTGTGGGTTGCATGGAAATTGCAGAATTGCAGAGAACATGCAGCAAATGAATAAACTTTGAGAACTGGACGCGAATGCAAATACAGCATGTTGGACAAATAACAGCAGCAGCAGTAGCAATAACAAATGAAGCAACAACAACAGAAAGGAAAACAACTTCACCAACAACACAAACAACACAACCAACAGCAACAACATTAACACAAACCAACAGCAACAACAATGACACAAACAACAAGAATAATAACAGCAAAAACACAGACAACAGCAACAGCAAAAAGAGAGAAAAAGAACAACATTAGCGGCTGCAAAATAAATTGTTTGCAATTTACGGGTTGCAACATGGCCACAAAGGGAACCCGCCTATGGTTGGCGGCATGAGACAAGAGGGCGGGGCCGGGGGGCGTGGTTGCCTCCTGCTGGGGCTTGCGTGCGTCGGCCCCCGTCGATGGGCGGCAGGCTGCGACGATGGTTGGTAGCGGGCGGCGAGATCGTCTGAGAACTGGGCAAACACTCGGCTCGATTTAGGAGTGTAGCTCCAGATATTTATGGAGTAATTTAATGTTTTCTTTTCCTTTTCAACATTCGCCCCCACAGTTTTTCTCCCGCAGCAGTTTTTCATCACCATTGTTTCTCTCTTTTTACTTACAGCCACCGTTGAGGAGAGCACAAACGGAAGGTGGCCAACGAGGAAACAGAGGTGAAACCCATTAGAAAGAGAAACATAGAAGAAGATTTTGGTTTTCTCATCGATAAGGAAATTCGAAGAATTAAATCTTGAAGTCTCTCGTCAATCAAATATCTTTCGAAAACTTCTGCAAGAACCCATAATTTATTCGATGGTGTGGAAAAAGTAGGTGAAAATATCGACGAAAATTTCAATCGATCCAAGTAATAACAATTGGTATATAAAACAAGTATAACTTGCGGTGAAAGAGGAGAGAAAAACATGACGCATGTGACATGCATAGAAAGTTATAGAAGGAAAATCTATTCAAACAACAACGGCAACAACTATAACAATAGCAGCAACTGCACCAACACTAACAACATCTTGAACTCTTACAACAACAAAAGCAACAACCACCAGCTGACGAAGCAGCAGCAGAGGAAGAAGGAGGAGGAAGAGGACAAGAGAGAGAGGGAAAACCATAACAATCTCAGAGTTGAATATAAGAGCTTTACGAGCTTTGCAAATAAGAAAAGTTTCTTTGAATTGTTGTCGCCGGAAGAGGGAGCTGAAGTAGTGGCTACAACAAAAACAACAACAATAACATCAGTATCAGCAAAAACTAAACTAAAGGCAGCAAAAACATCATTAAAACCATCGTCGTTGTCCTCGGCGTCAGCGCCGTCATCATCGGCAACAACAACAAGAACAGCTAAAACTATTACAACAACGACAACAGAATCTCAAGCAACGTCAAGTGTTGTTGAGGAAGAATCACGCACAATGCAGCAACAACAGAAACAAGAACAACAACATCGCATTCATTGCATCCGTCGCTCGACTACTGACAGCAGCATTCAATATAACAACAAAAACGACACACAACCAGCTACAACAACAAGAGAAATAACTACAGCTGCTGCTGCTGCTAACGAAGCCTCCTTGTCATCGCCGCCCCAAGCCATCAACCACCAGCCCAACCCCAACCCCATCTCAACCCCTCCGCAATCCACTGAGTTATTGCGCTGCAACATGGTGAAAATTGCTTCCAACTTTCTCGCCGCCATCATCTCGTCAGCCACCGAGACTATCACAGCGATCAGCAGTGCAGCCACCACCACCAACAACAACAATAACAACATTACTATCATACGCAACAACAAGAATCTCACAAGCATCAAGACCATTTCCGAAGAAAATCAACTGCAGCAAGAGCAGCAACAGCAACAACAATTTATATCCGTTAACTCGCGACGGAAAGCTCTTCAACAGCCTCCTCGTTCTCCTCGACGTAATCGTCCAGAGGATCGGCATCATCAGGATCTCCACCGACATCATCATCAGCAGCAGCAGCGGCAACATCATTATCGCCATCGTTCGCCCTTCGATTGCCTGTTCGCCGCCGCCGTCTTCAGCCTGATGTTCCTGATGGTCGAGAAGTTGCATATTGGTGAGTGAAGAAGCCATTACCAGTCATGTGTCGATGGGGAGTCGAGGGCGGGGGCGGTAGGCGTGGCTGTAAACCCTCAGGGTTCGTGCTGAGTTGTGCACGATGAGGTTGGAAGAATTTAGCGATTTAATCGATTGGAAAGGATTTCATTGGCACTCAGAGGTCGTGTGAATGGGTGGATGAGATTGCGAATGGCTCTTTCGCATATGGAGAAGATGTGAATTGCGTCTCATGGGTTCCTTTCATCGCTGGGATTTCTCTGTAAAAGATCTCCTCTCCGCTCCTAATCTAAACACTTGGAATTATTTTCCTCTGCCTCGCATTTCCTGACCCATCTTCTCCTGTTTATTTGCCTCAAACGATAACTTTCTTTAGAATAAGTCTTCCTGGGGCCTTGGGCTTTGGCGCAGTTGAGACTTCCGAAGGGAAACGGAAGAAAGTAAGGAACGAGGTCGCGACCAAATGAGAAATCAAGGTCCGTGATATCTCGAACATATGTTCGAGTTCAATACAGCTTCTTCACTGGCGAAAGTTGGTCCATAAATTCCTCAATTCGCAGTCGCGCTGTGATGCTGAAGTTGGTTCCCGCATCCCATTCCATTCCATTCTATTCCTTTCCGCCCTATCCCAATTCCAAGGATCAACCCGTTGAATTTCCCGATCTTGAAATTTCCTCGATTTACAAACGAACCCCTGAACTCGGGTCAACGATTTCTGATAAGAACTCCTAATGCGAGGCAACTTGGGCTGCTGCGGCAACGGAACCAGAAACCCAACCACTCTCAGTCCCACCTCTCCATATCCCTCTTTCTCTCTCTCCTTTTCTCAGACTCAACAGTCGACACTCGAGCCCGCATGTAAATAAATCAGCCAAATAAAAACTACTTCAGATGTCGACCGAGAAAGTTTCCTCGAAGTCAGAAGGAGAGTCCGAGAAGAAGAACAAGAAGCAGCGAGATCCTTTGTGTCCTTCCGCCCCCGCTCCTGCCACTCGAGAGTCTGGCGATGCAGGTTGGCTGAGAGCAATATTGAAAATTCCTGCTTGCAAACTTATCGAGCGAAAGTTTGTGGTTTTCCCGACATTCCACCCGTTAAAACGAGAGAAAGATAGAGCTAGAGAGAGTGTTTGTGTGAGAGAGGGAGCGAGTGAGAGATAGGGACGGGGAGATATGTGTGAAAGGGAGGGAACCCGGGTCGAACGTCAAGTTCCCGGAATGCGTGTCTTAACCTTCGAACCTTAAGCTTTCACAAAATTCTCGCATTTGTTTGCTTATCGAGTGAATGGCGTTTCCTCCTCTGCCCTCTTGCCCCACCCCTTGTCAGGCGCCCCCTGTTGGCCTTTTTGCGGTGTCCTCCGGCAGACGGCAGCAGGTCGAGCTAGGAGGGGTCGAAATCCTTTTCGCCGCAAATGTCGCATGCCTCGCGGGCTCGAGTTCATTTGTGTTTGATAAAAAGTCAACCGGCGGAAGGAGTCCGTCCTTCCGCCTAGTGTGACTGTTGCTCCGGTTGCGAATGTGTGTTTGTGGGCATGTGTGTGTGTGTGTGTGTATAGTTGGAGTATTTGTACATTTGAGTGTGTGTCGGGTTGAGTTGAGAGGTTTGTGTATTTCGCTATCATCCTCTTCTCAGTCGCTCAGGATTTCTTCTGTCTTCCTTGCTTTAGGCTTGTAGCCCTCCCTCGGATTCCTCGATTTTCTTTTTCTTTTTTATTGTTAACTTTTCAGTCAATCAGCAGCATCATCAAAAAAAGTCGTCATCATCGCATCGTCGCCTTCATCTTCATCATCGTTGTCTTCATCACCGACAAAGTCATCATCATTACCATCAGCACTTTCATCCACATACTTCGCAGCTTCTTCGGTCGGATCATCCTGAGCTCAGCAACCATCTTTCTATATGTCCATCTGTCTTTCTGTGCGTCTGTGTGTGGTGAGTTCCCATCTAACGTCGCGGTAACGTCTCCTCACTCATACATACATGTAAAACAACCGCAATTCTTGCGGTTGTTTTATTGGAAAATTCGATTTCCGTTTTGAAAACGTGATGTGGTTTCTCATATCGAGTGCTTCAGATGCCATTGTTGTTGTCGCTCACTGTTGTTGTGGTCGTTTTTTGATATACTTGTTGTTGACGTGTCTCTTTGTTGTTGTTTTCGATTCAGTCACTTTCTTGCTGCCATTGATGACGGCAAATATCCTGCGCGATGAGCGAAACATCAAGATTTCAACCATTCCTCAACCTACATTTCTCTCGCATTTCTACCCCTCTATCTCTCTCTATCACTCTGTTTTTCTACAATGCTCACCTCTCTCGCTTACTCTTCAAACGTATTTGTCGATGGTTTCTCCTCGGTCCGGGTGAGTCCCAGGAGAGGTTCGTGGGCGGCTCCGGTTTCCGCCACAGACATGCAAATCGAAGGTTATATCAGCGCGTGCCTCGTTTTTTCAAAGGGGGGAAAGATGGTGGAGTTCTCACTCCCCCAAGACCTTCCGCTTGATTTGTGCTTTGTTTATTTAGAAAACAAAACCGAAACGACTTCATGGGGACAATGGAATTTTTGTATGAAAAGGCTTTTGAAAGAGCTTTCATCACTTTGTCGACCACAAAAGAGGTTCCATTCATCCATATATGTATGAAAGAGAGAGAGATGGAGAGAGTTGGGCAAATGTCCTTCGGTATTTGATAAATTCGTCATGTGGTGAACCACAAACGAAGTCCTTGGACTAGTCACCGTCGAGTCTCATTCAACGGTCGCTTTATTTTATCGGCCAAAAGGCCTTAAATAAAATGCAAAACCCTTCATGGTCCGCGAACTAGACAATAGCAATTAGCGAGATCCCTAGAAGTTTCCTCTTGAATCCTGAATTCCTCGCTCCCCCCAAATGGAAATGAAAACATTTACAACTTCTGACAATGCATTTACAAGGTTTTTTCTCCCCCAGTTGCTCTCCTTTTTTCACTCTCAGCCAACAGCGACGATGACGACGGCAACGACGAAGACGACAATCAGAAAGATGCAAGCCATAGTTATTTGTGTTTCATATCCTTTTTCGTTGGTCGCGAACCCTTCGTCCTGGCGCTGCAAAAACCGTCTCTTCTGGCTGTCGGGTCGAGTTAGAGTTAGTGGCAGGATTTTTGCTCTCTGAATATTCATCGCTCTACTGGCGACAGAGAGAAATGGCCGGGCAGCGACAGAGAGAGCAAGAGGGACAGAGGACAAAGAGAGCGAGTGAGAAGGACGAAGGAGAATGAGTAAAGAAGAAGATGTATAAAAAACTTCCACTTTCGGGCGGGCTTCTTTTATTTACTTTGTTTTCATTTAATTTCCGCATTGTTCTGCGGGAAATTAATGAAAATTCATTTGTCTCTCGCTATCTCTCTGTCTCTCTCTCTCTTATGCGGTTTGACAGCAGCAAATGAGGGTCCCGTCCAGAAGCGTGTGAAAGAGAGGAGCCGAGGGCGATGGATTGATGAATTTTAATGCCATCGCCTTCACATCAACGGTTTAACCGTAGGCGTCGGATTGATTGGGGGCGTGGCCGTGGCGGGATACCAATTATTAACACGCAGACATATTTTTCCTATCATCGATTTCTCCTTCAGATATTGGAGTCTCTTTCTGCTGGCCATTTTTTTCCACCTCGTAATTGCTGCTCGTTCTGAAGGTTCTCTAATCTGCGCTCAACCCACTGCGAGTGTAGACATTATACATAAGAGGATTTCGTTCTTCCATAGATAATAATGGTAATAGTAATGGCAATAGCTCATGGTTGAAAATATAACATTGCGTGGAAATTTACGCTTATTGACCATCTTTCTATAAACGCTGTGTTAGCCTTGGGTCTGCATCCGCTGCGGTATAATTAGAATTGTTTTTAATTTAAGAAAAACCATCTCTAATGTATAATGCCTTATCTGGAGATCGCTGGATGTTTGTTTTTATCGACAAAAAATAAATATTAATTTCTTGAGTTATGAGGAATTTTTTTTCAACAACATAGGGATGAGACTAATGTCTTCAGTAGAGATTTAATTAAAGAAAATTAATACGTGCTCACAGAAGAAAGCCTTTGGAGAGATGTTACTCCGAGAACAGGATATCGCTGTGAATGTAAATTGGTCCTTGAAGATCTATTCTGTACTTAGAATAGAGGCTTCTATATTACTGAACAATTCTCATTCCTATCGTACCAAAGTAATATATTCATGTGGCAAACTGTAAATCGATCACCCCATATATCGCTCTCAGAATCTCTCTAGCGCTGGCGCTCTGGGAATCCTTCTCGTCATACTCTGATTCATGGAGCCTTTTTAACAACCCCAGATAGACCTGTTGAGTCCTTCGCAAGTTCGGATGCCAGGATGTGGACTTAGTGAGGTGTGAAACCGCCGGCTAAAACCACGACAACGACGACAGCGAGGCCGATGTCGGATCTTGTTTCCAGATGAAATCCTTAAATTTATGGATTCATCGCTGTGGCAGCACCTGCTGCGTGAATCTGTCGGAATGACTCCACTTTTTATCTCGTTCACTTTTTATATTTCTCTCTCAGTCTCATCCGGTGTTCGTTTTATCCAAGTCTCGGTCTGCATATCCTTTCTGTTCTTATGTCCGTCCGTCTGTGTATTCGTCCGTGAGTTTATCTATCCGTTTGTCTGACTGTCTCGTTGTCGGTCGGTTGGCCGTCTGTCCGTCCGTCCAGCTGTCTGTATGAGTTTCCTCGTAGATATCTGACTGCCCAGGTGTTTGGTCCTGTTAGCTGTTGTGATCGGATTTTGTTTGTGTTTTTTTGTTATGCTTCCTTTTCCTGACGCTTTCGAATGATTTATAAAACATGCTCTTTCGTTGTGGTCTTATATCGCTGACTCTCTCTCTCTTTCTTGCTCATGCTCATTCATTATCTCCATCCTCTTACCACTTATCTTCAACAATAAAAACGACGTGAACAACAACAACAAATGGAAATACTAATACCAATGCAAAGATAAGTTAATCCGCTTGTCATGTCCGAAAAATAAAACAAGTGAAAGAGAAGAGAAACAAAAATACAAAAAAGTTTAAGAAAATAAAAGTAAAGTGAAAAACAGGAGAAACCAACTAAAGTGGAGTGCGAGAAGAAGCATCAACAACAATAAAAAGAATCCTTCTGTCGGTGAGATTCGTTCTCTCAGAAGAGGACCCAGACTCAACTGAGCTTTGCCCTCTCAGCTCATCTTCAATTCTTCTCAACCTCGAGGCTTCCCCCACCCCGCCTGCTCTTCCTCACCTTGGATCCTTCAATCTTTATGTCCCGCTCACCCCGCGCCCACGAAACTCGGAGGATAGATAAGCTGCGGAGCATTTTAGTCCTGGATCCTTCCGGCGCTGTCCGAGAGCATCCCGTTTTATGCAAAGGTGGAGAAATGAAGAGCGAGGAAGACAGAGCGAGTTGGTGCGAGGGTTCCAGAGCGAGTGAGAGAGATGTGGCGAAGGGGCAATGAAACAAGAAATATCCATGAAGACAGAGACGAAGACAAAATGCTTTATCTCAGGTACGACAACTAAAAGCTGGACTTTTTGAATAAGAAAAAAATAAACTTCACTTCGAAAGGATTGTCTTCTTCTTTTCACTCACGGTCTTTGTCTGTCTGGTTTCACTGTCTCTCTCTTTGTACTCTGTCTGTCCCTCTTTTTTCTCTTCACTCTTTCATCTACCTCACTGTGTGACTTGTGTCGTTTTTTCACAAAACAAGACGAGATCAAATGAAATGAAATCCTCGAAACCAGGAGAGGCGAGGGAGAGAGAGATAGAGATGAGACAGAAAGAAGTGAAAGAGACAAGAGTCCGATGCATTTTGCATGATAAACGAGATAAAAACAAGGATCTGGCCAGAGACACCGGAACCGCAGGCGGCGTCCACGAGAGCCTGAAGGAGCAGACGAAGGACGCAGGTGGTGGGAACAAATCCGTAGCTCACGCTCACGTGGCATGCAGGACGAGGACGATAGCGACGAAGACGACGACGAGACCGAGGTTATCAACGGAACCGAGGACGACGAGAAACGTGGACGTGGTCGCGGTTTCAGTAACAAAGGCGGCAACCTTTGCTTTACCGTGTTTGTGGTTAATTTTGGTTTCTCGGTGCAAGCGAGCGAAGTGGGGCAGGTGGGAAAGAGAGACAAGAGCTCCATGAGCAAGAGAGACAGGAGGTGGAGGAGAGACAGACGGATTGTGGACGAAAAACAAATGGGGGTTGGCGATGTCAAGAAAATGAAATTTTCATTTTCAATTATTTAAATGCAGTTGCCATAGTGCGAGCCGTGGCGTCCCCAATTTAATGCTGGGGTACATCGCAGGGGGGACGAAGTGGACACGAAGGTCTCGTCGCCGGTTGCAGACCTGACAGACGTCGGGGACACGTCAAAGGGTTTTCGAGTGTTGAGCGAATAAAGTTGCGCAGAGTTTTGAGGTTATGCGGTCTTCCTCTGTCTGTGACTCTGTGTGAGTGTGTGTGTGTGAATTCGTTCAAATTTCAGCATTTCATTGCTCTTCGTCCTTCTCTCCTCCTCTCTGTCACCCTTAATCTCCTTCTCTCGCTCACTCTTTCCCTCCTTTCTCCCTGTTTCTCTCGTTCTCTCTGCTCCCTTTCGATGAGAACACGTTGGTTTTAATTCCATTTCTGACCAGGTTGCACGTTTTACAAATTATGCACACTTTGTGGAAACTGCTTTTAGTCCTCTTACTCCTCGGTTTGTTCTTTCCTCTCATTTTTTGGTTTTTTCCTTGGTCCATAATATCAACAAACAAAAATTTCAATTTAGTGAAAGGAAACTAAAGTAGAACTATTTAGAAATAAAGTTGTGATTTCGATTTCAACAATAGACTGGAGAATGAAAACCCTTCGATGCCTCTTCAAGGTCATCGTCATCGTTACCTATTCTTGATTATCTCTTGATTCTGTCCGACTTTGGCTGCGACTTTTGTGGCTCACACCTGAATCTAACTGGAAGGGACGTCTCAAGGTCGTTCGCTTGCTTTAACCTCTGCATATGGATCACAAGTCCTCTATCGTCCTGAGCGGATTCGTCGCGTCCCACCCATGATTCGAGTGTAGAAAAGGGGAAGGTGAAGGAAAAGCTCTTTAAAATGAATTCCCTCAATGTGTGTGACGTGTTCACCAAACAGACATTTCAACTTTCGGCAAGTACATCGATTCCTCGGTGAACTTTGGCCCTTTGACAGACCAATATCAAAAACAACAATTCAACAACAAAAACTGTGACATAATAATAAAAACAATAACAATGGTTACTCCGCCCTGAGGTTAGAAACTAATTTCAGCAGATGAACCACGTGAAACTCATCAAAGCAACAACACCTGGAAGGAAAGTGGAGAAGCAAAGGAACAAAAAGAAGAGGAAGAATCAGGCAGCTGACTTTGAGCTGAAAGCAAAACGAAGCAATTAGTAGCAAATTGTGAACGAACCTGATTCAACAACTAAAAAAGCTTAGTTTTGGAAGGAACGACGGATGAATAACAACGACATTGGCGCAAGTCTGGGAAGAGCAGCAGAGCAGGGGCGTAGAAATGGGAGTTCCAAAAAAGAGTAGGAGGGTATAAAAAATGTAGAAAAGTAGGAAAATACGGATAGTGTAGAGCGGTCGAAAAACGTGCAAACATGTGCAGAATAGTGTGAGGAAAAAATGAACAAAAAATTGTGGAAGATGCGAAAAAAGAGAAGAAACTCAAAAAGAGTAGAAATAGGAGAGTGCAAACAGAGGAGGGAAAAAGTATGGTATTAAAATTTAGTATAAATGAACTTGGAGAATAGGGAAAAACCCAATAGAATCTCTCATGCATTAAGATGAATTGCAAACTGAGGAAAAAGCAAAGGAATTCCACACAAAAAGTTGAAACGAAGTAAAAAGTGCGAAAGGTGGAAAATTAGTAGCCAAGGAGCAAAAGGTAGTTGTCATGAATAGTAGGAGGGAGGGTGGTAGGTTGGAGTTTGACGAGGCCAGCAAAGGTTAAACGTTTCAGTTTCAACTGGTGGCCCAGTAAACTTTGCCATTCCCTTGACTACCAGCTCTTCAGTCACACGCCTCCTGCTTTTCTGTCCACGTCCACGGCCAGTCGCTGCCTTGACGTTGTCGTCGCCGGAGCGCTGAGCGAATTATGACATCCTGCGCACGTAAATATGTCTTCCCGTAGCAATATATGCAACAGAGGGATCGGCAGTAAGTTCGACCGAGGGAAAAAATTACTGCACGAAGCTTGCACGGAAGCAGCAAAAGGGAGTAAAGGTAGAGGAAATAGGGAGGAGAGGAAGGAGGGACGCAAAAAAAAAAAAATATAACGATGGCGAGTGGAGTGAGAAACCATGAGGATATGGAAGATAGAGCCTTAAAGGCAAGTTAAGGGAGTGAAAAGCGTAATGAAAAAGTACTAAAGGAAGGTAAATGTTCACGAAGAGGGGCGGAGGAAGGGTGAGAGTAGGAAAAGGACGAGTAAAAAGAGAAGGGGAAGGAAAGGAGGAGAAAAAGGAAAAAGAGGAGGAATTGTTGAAGGAGGAGGAAAAGCTGAAGAAGGAATAGGAAAAGGAGGACGAGAAGGAACAGGAGAAGGAATAGGCAAAGAAGGAAGAGGAGGAAAAGGAGGAGAAGTAGGAAATCAAGGAGGAGTAGCCGAAGGTAAAATACCAATGGTTCATTTCCCTCACTTTGATGTCATGTCGTACGTGAGCTTTTTCCTCTGATGATCGGAGTATCTCCGCCTCTGTGTCATTGTGTGCGTATTGTGTTCATTTGTGTGTGTCAAGGTGATGAATGTCTTTATAAGCATTTTACACCTGAAGAAATCGTCGTCGACGGACTGACGGAAGGCTGCCTCAGTAGCTGGAGGGTTAAGGACTAGGGTGGCAAAGATCTAAGAGGCATCCAATCGAGAGACGAGCTAATTGAACGGAAGAAAGACTCTTGCGAACGGAAGTTTACTACTGTCGAAATGGATACCATCGTCCGCTATCTTCTCTTCTTTTCTCTCTCTCTCTGTCTTTTCTGTCTCTCTTCTCTTTCTGTCCCTCTTACTGTCGTGGAGTTAATATCGTCAATAAGAGAACCAATGGAGCGTTCATGTTTATCGGAAGAGGTTGCGGAAGCATTCTTGAGAACGGCGAGCACTGAAATGGAATGAGAAAGGGACAGACAAAAAGGGAGAGTGAGCAAGATAAAACGAGTTCCACTGAAGAGGGCACCTAATGGAAAGAACTAATTACGTCGACTTTCGAACAGAGTAAGTTGGAAACACAAAGTGGGACAGAACAAAGACAAACTCAGAGACAACAAGAGACAGATAGTGACAGGGAGAGACAGAGAAAGGCAGAGCATTTAATTGAAAACATAAAATTTCAACTCGACAATAACAACACGTCGTCAACGCCGACAATGATAACAACAACTAATTGGACTCTGGCATATTAATTCGCTAAATTACCACAGCAGTTAGGAAGCGTTTTGTCTTGTGTCTCTCTTCTACTACTCGCCATTTCACTCCCTTCTACTCCTCCCCCTCTCATTCTCTTGTGTGTCGCTACCGTATGTTGTCAGCATTTAATTAAGCCTCGCCACAAGTCGTTCCATGGCTGGTGAAACCGAGAGAGTGGGTGAGGTTGAGATGGAGAGAGGAACCGCACACCTATGGTATCCACCGGACAATATAGTCAGACTTCCAGTGTCTTGAAGAGAAGGGCGCATAATTCTTGCCTAACAAGGCTGAGATTGTAAGTTCACACAAGGATAAGGATATCGGCCATACTCGTGAAGTTCTCATCGAATATCTCAGAAACCGTATTTGAGAACGGTAAATCCTTACGCTGAGGATCAAAGACCTAACTTTTCTGACGCGTGCTCCGCCAGCTGTCACGCATCCCATCGATAGACGCTCGCAATTGCAGAACCTCCCACCGGTTGATTTTGCAAATGACTCTAAAAGGCTTTTAATGAGTTGCCTTCGCAATTGTGAACGACCTTTAAAAGCTCGGCGTCGAAAACTTTTTTAAATGCGTTTTCAAAAATTGGATTTTCAACCTTCTCCCACTGTAAAAAAACATAAAAAATGTATGAAGTAAGCAAAAAAAAGGCGGAAACAAAAAAATGGAATTAAAAAAAAAGGAAAACAAAAACAAAAGTATTGAGAAAAAGTTGGAAAATTTTCCATAAAGTCATATAAATTATGAAGTTTTTATGAAATTCTATGCGACCGAAGCTCGACAGCAATTTGGCTTCCAAAATAAAATTTAATGAAAATTGATGCCAAGAAGGCAAGCGTCTTCGACCCTCGCCATGCCACACCTCCCGCTCCCAACCCCACGGCAATGAGATGTCGCCAGTGAGAGTGAACCAGAGACAGAAACAGAGCATAGAGAGATAACGAGAGTGAGAGTGATGGAGGGGGAGAGAAATGGAAAGTGGGAAACTTTTAAAGACGCATAAAAATTATGAGTTTTCAATGCAAATGAGTGGCAACGGTGGAGGCGATGAGAAGTCGTGGCGAAGAAGGGGGAGGATGAAAAGAAAAAGAAGAAGAAGAAGGAGGTGTGGAGGAGGGAGTCTCCGAGTGCGAGGGGGATGGAAGTTAAGTACCACGCGGTCGTTTAATGTTCGCGGGCATCCCTTTGGG
The DNA here is from genome assembly GCA_017309665.1 of Coelopa frigida. Classification (NCBI taxonomy): domain Eukaryota; kingdom Metazoa; phylum Arthropoda; class Insecta; order Diptera; family Coelopidae; genus Coelopa; species Coelopa frigida. The sequence goes on along the minus strand of CM029561.1, from coordinate 15,459,791 downwards.
ATCCTTGTGTCCTCTTGAGTTGTTGTTGTTGCTGGGGTACATTTAGTTGTTGTTGCCCTGTTTATTGTCATCGTTTTTCTTGTTGTTGTTCTTATTGCTGCTGGTGCTCTTTTTGTTGTTGTAATAATGTGAAAACTTTTGAAGAAATTTTCGAGGAAAAAAGTAACCTCGAATGTTATTCTTTCTTAAGCTTTTGTCAATTTTGTTGAAATTATGACTTATTTTCGTTGCCACTGAGGCTACTGTTGTTGCTGTTATTTATTGTTGTTGATACTTTGGCTACCAATCTTCGGAAGTGAAAGTGATGAGAGCCACTGATACCTTCTCCATTCCCTCGACGACGACGGCTGCTCTTCCTTAAGCATCAACTTACCGTTCTCGCCCTTCTTCGCCTCCCGCCAGCATTTCGAGTGTCCTCTGAAGTCCTTGGTGGACGAACGGTTGACTTTTCGTTGGTTTTTTATATCCTAACAAGTGCTCGTCGGCGTCGTCAATGGTTGCTGTTGTCCCTATTGTTGTTGATGGTCCGAATCTGAAGCGAAAACGCGCAACTGGACCCAGGCTATCGTCGTCGTTTTCATGATTCTTTCATCCACTTATCTCGCGAACTAGAGGAGGTGGGATGGAGAGAAATCTCGATGAAACCCTCCTGGATGGTTGTTGTTTGATCCTGCAGCGCCCCCAACCGCCAAACGTGAGGGGCGTGTGGAATCCTCGCATCTGTCGTGGTGACGCAGTTAATCAGGTTCTGATCAGATGGCGGAACCGGATGTTGGCCTTCTTTTTTCCTCCTCGTCCATAATTAGAGTCGTGGTTGGAATAATATCAAACAACCTACAAACCCCAACACAACCCACATTGAAGTAGAATTCTGAGAAAAACGGGATTCTGTGAAGAAAATGGATTGAGTGAAGAAAATGGAGTGAGTGGAGAAAATGGATTCTGTGCAGATAATAATCTCCGAAGTGAAACACTTCAAGTTTTAATCCGATGAGAATTGAAGTTTCTCTAAGGGAGGCGGAGGAGCTTAGAGAAATCTATATTGTATTTAGGTTATAAGATGCCTCTTGAAAAAAAAAATAATAATAATAATCCTCGAATTTTGAAGCCAACGTTTACAATGATCCCAACACCCATTGGAAATCTCTCTGCGAGAACTCAAACGGGGAATTTCCAATATGAATCCTAGAGCATATGACGATTCCATATGAGGAAGACTTCATGAAAAAATACCCCTTTGTTCAGAACCAATAGACTGACGAGGAGAATGTAAGGGAAAGCCGTAAATGAAATGAACTCTAAGTCGTTTGTCAACTGAGGGCATTTAAGTAAACGAAGTACTTATTAACGATTCATGCGAAATTAAGCCTCAGGCTTGGCGAATGTCTTTCAATTCGCAATGCAGACCCCGTCGTCCTCGACTCGCGCACTCCTCACCAACCACCGTAGGATCAGCCGACGAGGGTCTGGATTTACTGAAATGTTAATCGCCATCGCAAATACTGCAACGAAGAAGAGGGAAGGAAAGGATTTATTAAATGAGACATGAGGGAGACATCGCATTGAATGACTGCGTGAAGTGGAGGGAAGTAGAAAAGCAAACATAATAAAATCTCAACACCCTTTGGCATGAAATTCCAATTTGCACAGTTTCCAAATGTCCTCACAAAGGATTCCGGTGCCTCGAAGGGTGGGTAGGGGGTGTAAGGAATGGGAGTGGGAAGGTGAGAAAGTAGGGGTGGGAAGGAGAGAGAAGTAGTCGGGGGATGAGGGTTCATTGATGACGCCACGGGTCAACGAGTCGCGCTCGGCCGGGTAAACAATTGCATTTCTCGATTGATACCGCATCATGTTATGACTTGCTCTTTCTCTCTCTCTCTGTATCTCGCTCTCTCTCTCTCTCTGTCTATCTCCCTCTATATTTCTCTTTATCCGTCTCTCTGTGTCTGATTAATTGGCCGGCGTGCGACGAGGAGGAGGAGGAAGGTTTTTATTTTCCACTTCATTTGCGCGAGGACAATTGTCAGCATATGTGCGCCCCTCGAGCCCTTCGGCACCATGGCCGCAAGCCACAACTGTGCGTGCGTGTGTTTGTGTGAGTGTGTGAAGTAGTAAATCACAGTTGACAATAACAATTACAACAACAATGTGGACAAGTGCAACGAGGACAATTGTCAGGCGGGTGACCAACGGAGCGCGGCTCGCAAATAACGCCTGTCAAAGTGTTGCGAGCGGCCGATGTTTGCTCGTCGGCAGCGCATCGGCAAACAAGGCACGTCCTGACAGCAGCACCAAAAGCAGAAGCAGCAACATCAGTAGCACCATTAATCCGAAACAACAGCAACAACATGTTGGCGGTGGTGCTGGTGGTGGAGAACAAGAACCAACAATATCGACATGGACGGACCCGCCGAGAACATCCGCGTCTCGCAGCTGTGTCGCCGCGCATTTAATCGCATCCCCTCGCTCCCTCTCTCTCACTGTACCTCTCTCTCTCTCTCATCCGTCGAGGAGATTCATTGCACTCCACCATAAATAAACAAATAAACCTCGATAATTGTCAAATGCGTTTCAATTGCTCGTGTCCTTCGGCTGTGTTCGAGGCGTTGGCGACCGAGGCGTCATCATGTCCTCCACTGTCCTGCGGTCCTGTTGGCAAACGCCCCTCACATGCGGCTCGATTTAACGAGGGAACGAGAGAGAGAAATTGCTACCGACGTCGATTTGGTAGGGACTGGGGTTGCATAAATAGAAGCAGAGTTTGCACTTCCGATCAACCCCTTCGCACCCTTCAATTTCTCTCGCTCACTCTCTCTTTCTCTCCTTTCGATGGTTGTTTGTGTGAATTTCCACTCATTTCGAGCCAAAATTTCATTTTAATTTGACATTTCGCATAAATCTCGGATTTTCCGTGATTTTATCGAGTTCGATCGACCATTCGGCGGCTTTGTTTAATGGCCGTAGGTGCGGTACCAACGACCGGCCTGACCATGGCCTCGCATATATTTCCAAAATTTTCGCCTCGCTATCGATAGCTGGAAAATGTATTTATTTTCGATGGGGGAAGAAAAGGGTTTCATGATTATCTCTCATTCGTGAGAAGGAATGGATTTTTCAGCTTATTTACACACTTTTCCTTGAGTTAAGGTTGAGTTGATATAGCTTGAGTTGAGTTGATTTTTTATTCCAGTTCAACACATGTCTCATAATTAACAGCAGCTTTAATAATCACCTTTCATAATATACATCAACAACCGAGAAAATATTGATTAAATTTCTGTGGACTTTTGACAAAACAACTTAAGTCGAGATAAGATAATTTACAAATTTTTTTTTATCATATTAATTTATATTATTAATATTTAATATATAACAATATTTCGAAAAAATCAAAATAGGCGACACATTTTTACTATAATATAATACTTTTACTTGTATTTAAATAAAAAAATTAGTGTACACTTTATTTTTTATTATTCGCTCTCCTCAAGAATTTTAATATCAGACATAAGTTGTTTTGTCAAAAGTCCACAGATTTGTATTTTTTATCTTTGGTAATATATTTTCAGAATTAATAATAATTCATATAATTAACTGCCGCTGATTTTATAATAATATATGTATGTAGATATTTTCAAGGAATTACCTCATCATCATCGTACAATATGTGGAAAAGAATACACTTATGTCAATTATGTGAGCACATCTTCTTAATGTAAAATAGAATAAATTCAAATGTTAATGCCAAATTTTAAATGCTGCCCTTGGCAACTGGAGAAAAATCACAAATACCACGAAAGCACCGAGAGATAAGCAGAACGAGTCTAGACGGAGATTTATTAATAAATATTTTCGTAAATTAAATCTAAAAGTAACAAATTCAACAGGTTCTCAGGAGAAATAAATATGCATCGTAGTCCTGAAAGTAGTCTCCACCCAGGATGATGAATCACCATGGAGCAGCCAGTGGCTGACGATGATTAAGTAGAGAAGAGGGTAGGAGGGGTTTTTCTCCATCGTAAACGGGAATTTTAACGCTACCAATCAGTGATGTCGCCGGGAAAAGTTTCTGTGAGGAGAAACTTGAGTCGAGTCGCAACCTTTGAAACTATTAAAACGAACTCTGGACAATTTCGACAGAGCTCAGGACGAACTCTGGTTAATATCAACGGAACTGAGGACAAACTCTGGTTAATTTCGACGGTGTTGAGGACTTGGCTGTAATCCTTTTTTGTTTCCTTAAGTACCTGGTGACAAATTACTTTGGCGGTGTCAGGGCGACAATAATTCCAAAGCAAGGACTCGTTGAAAATTAAGCAATTTTATTGCTACGGTAACCGCTGAGAAGAAAAGGGTAGAAATCGTAATTCATCTATGGAATATTACGAACGTAATGAAATTGGTCTCAAAATAGAAACATCGATATTGAAGTCAAACATTGGGCAGTTTCTCTCAAAGTAAAAGTAATGATTTTGGTTGAGAAATCTCAATCAACCTAATGGAACAGTATTGTTCTATATTACTATCATGGGTCAGTTGGATCTTGATTAATTTGGATAATTTTTAAATATTTTAAATATTGTAAAAATATCTATTCTCATCACTCAAAGCTCATTTCATTCATTTGCACGAACATGACGAACATTCTGCTACTTTTATTTCAATATATTTTATTTTGTTTCTCGCTCGCTCCTTCGCTTCAGTTTCTTTCATTTATTCTGCCGTCTCGTTCTCAAGACGATGCATATTCAATGGCAAAGAATTGAACTCAACGAAGCATATCTAATTTTTATTTGCGTAAATAAATTGAAATTGTTATCCTAGCGACCACAATGCAAGAGACCGGAACCCAGCATCAACCATAGCATTCGGTATAATAGAGAGAACAGTAACAACAATAATAATAATGACAACAACAAGTTGTAGATGTTGGAACAATAACAAATAAAATGCTAGCCGAACAACTCAGGAAACCACTAGCCACATAAAAGAAAACAAAATTTACTTTATTTATCATTCATTTTTCTCATCATTCATATTTCTGCTACTCCGAATGTAGTTTCCTGTCTTTCTCATTCTTTTCTCTCTGTCGCTCTATCTATCTCTGTTTTTCTCATTTTGTGACCTTTTTCCCGTTTGCTCTTCCTAGAATAATTTAATAAATTTCCCTGGGATTTTAAATTGAAACTGGCCGAGAAGCGAAGGGAAACGAAATGAAAACCACACGGGAACCACGGGTAGGTTGTTGAAAATTAGAGAGAGAAAGAAATATAAATTGGAGGAAGGTGATCCGAACATAGACGGGTGGTGAAAATGAAGGAAGAAATCAGAGACTTAATACGACGTCTAGATGGTTAACAATAATGAATAAAATGAAATAGAAGAACGGATAAAATACGAGACAGAATTCAAAAAGGAAACTGAAATATTTCTATCGAGTTGTCGTTGCTATATACCGGATTTCATTACCATTACATCAATTATAAAATATGTTTCTATTTTTAAATAAAGATTTTGAGGATTTCTATCATTGCCAGAAGAAATTTAATTCGGTTGTGGTTTGTCGATGGTGAACAATAGCTGTGATGATTCCGAGGTTCCTTTAAATTTCGCCGATAAGTCGACTTTTGTTCTATGAGGTTCTCTAGACTAAGCTGGGAAACTTTTAGTTGAGTCAAGAGGTGCATGAAACATAAAACAAAATTTGGGCATTTTAAGAGAATTTTTTTCTTTCTGTCGAATAATTATTGCAAATTGAAAAGTTATGTTTTTAAAGGATTTCGATTTATTCGATGTTTAGTATGATTTCGTCATTTATTATTCCTATAGTCTTCTCTTTTTCTCATTCCTCACAATTGTGTATAAAATTTGATGCCTCCTTCATGTTCATTTTCTGATCTTTCCATCCTCATTATCTCAATCTCTTCCTCCCACTGTTTTTAAGTCTTGACATTCGGTTTTGTTTCTTGCTCTTCTTCTAGCTCGGGCCACTCTCGTAATTGCAATGAGTGAAAAATTTACTCTTAGTGCTCCAGATGGTGCTGTTGTTAATTTTGAATGTGTTATCGAATTCAATTAGAAACAAAAACAACAACAACAAAAGCAGCCGAAACAAACTTTCGAACTCTTCAATTCTTCGATTTCCAACACTTGTTCTGATAGTATTTTTTTTTTCGTTATTTTGTTTTCCTTGTTGTTGATGCTTTTGTTCTTCAAGTTGTGATTATTGTTGTTCTTTAATATTGTTCTCGTTGCTATGCAATTTTTGTTGTTGTTGTATACGTTGTTCTGAATAAATAAAACTTCTGCCAAAATCGTTGTAAAATACCCTGGAGGCTACAATAACAATAACAACAACAACAACGATAACGACCAATACTAAGTAACGAACAACAACAACGACAAGGGACGAGCAACAGTAGGAACAAAATTGATTACAACTACAATAACAACAACATGCTTCTCCAAAGAAGCGGTCGACAGTGGAAAATTATTGCAGAGATTAAATTCGATTAAACCTTACGGGAGCAGACCGAGGGGAAGCCTTCATTTTGTGTGTGTGTGTGGGAGAGAGAGAGAGAAAGAGCTGTTATCGCCATCGGCTTCGCTTCGACCAGTTCCGCCCTCGCGCTCTCTCTTTCCCCCTCCTCAATTTGTTCTTGCATTCGCCCTGTGCTTTGGCTGCTCGATCTCGAAAATGCGAAACTTTCCAAAAATGAAAAACCATTTTCTTAAGTGAATTTGAAGTGCCGATAGTAGGGCGAATCCTTGGGCAGACGACCTAACCACATCTCCTATCTCTCTCGCTTTTCTCTCCGTCCGACTCTTTGTGGCTGGAAGCGTGCAACCGCATCAATCAACTGTCGGTTTGATATCAAATTTTAATTAGAGGATAATTTTAACGGAAACTTACTTTCTTTGCCTTCCTCCATCTCCTCCATCTGCTTTATTTTCTGTTGCTTCATTCCTTCTTTCTTGCTCTCATTTCATTATGTTTTGAACTTTTCGGTATTTTTTGTTATTGGTTTATTATTTGAAAATTTACAATTTCTCTCTCTCCCTCTATCTTCCAGTGTGGTATATTGTCTAAAATGTTGGAATTTTTAATGTTGTCGGGCTTCTGTTGCTGCTGGAGCTTCTTGTACAGTATCTTATATTCCTCTTCCCTCACTTGTTCTCCATTTTGTTTCAAGCTTTCGTTTACCCGGCAGAACGACGTGGAAGCCATTTTGAAATGTAATCTTTAATTATTCTCAATTGTCGTTTCGTATCGTGTTCTCTTGACGTATCGTGACTTCGTCCTTCCATTTGTTAATTAGGATCCACGAGTTCTGGAAAACGCGACCGAGAGAGAGAGAGGGATTGTAAAGAACGAAGGAAAGCAGGAGTTCAAGTGAGCATCCAAAGGTCGGACGGACACTCGACTGGCGGCAGGCCGTATTCGATTAAAGGCCGAGGCGTATAAAATTTTCCTCATCGTTGACAGAACAAACAAGGAAATGTAATAGAATATTAAGAAGGAAAAACAATAATTCATTGTTGTCTGTCTCATCTTGAGATAACCTATGATTTCATTCCGTTTTAGTATTGCCTTTACTTTAATGTGATAAATCACTTAAATAGAAAATCTAAACTTTACCTTCTATATTTCTCTTCTCTATTCGTTTTTTTTTGTCAACAGCAAATTCTCTAATTAACATAATCTTCACTGCTACATAATAATCTACCAATTTCTCTTAAGCTAAAACCTAAGCTCAGATTTCACTGGTAGTCGACTGAAAACGTAGTCGATTTTGTTTATCTTTTTGCGTGTGTATTTTTTCCCCTTTCCAAAGAAAGTCTTTAAAAAAGAGCTTGGCGTGAGCTCATAATCTTCTTCATCCGCTGCTGCTTCCGTTTCCGCTTTTCATCAAATATATGGGATGGAAGAAAGAGCGGGACGACGCAAGAGACGTGGAGGACGTCGTACACCGTCTTTTGCTCGCTCGTACATATAATTGACGTGGAGAAATAATCCCTTAAGCGCGTTTTTGTGGCGTTTATTAACAAATTAGTTGCGTTTTCGACACGAATCTTCTTCCTCATGCTCACGTTCTCCTCCTTCTCCCTCTCGTACTGAACCGCTCGCATGCTTCTTCTGCCCACAAAAACCTCAACCAAAGTGAGGATGAACGCGAGAAAACACAATGCATCCATGGCGATGCTTGATCCATCGATCGATCGGAGTTATTGAAAATTCCATGAATTTTTGCCATGGACAGAATAAAGGGGAGATTGATGAATGGAAAAATGCGAATACGATGAATGAAATAACTGAAGTATCAAAACATTTTCTTGGGAATCGGTGGTTTGGCAACAGGTATATGGATTATTTCTTGAAACATTTTCCGGATTAGAATAAAAACTAATCAATAAATTAATATTCAAATGTAACAAAACAAGTTTTTGGAATCATTTATTCCTCTGTGATGTATTCTGAGTTCTCCCCATACACTTTGAACCTTTATAATTTGTATTCAACAACGCCATTACGTTGTCCTTCTTCCTGCCTACTTATTTCCAATCTCTTATTTAATGCCCTTTCCTTCCTTCACCTTTACCTCACTTATCCTACTTCATGCCTACACGATTTCTGATTCACTTTCGGCCACCTTCCATACGTTCGGGATTCTCCTAACTCACCGAAGGAAATACTATTTCTCTGTCGATCCCTCTCCCTTCCCTCTCTCCACCGCCTTGCCGTTCTCGTCGCCTAGGTGGGTCGTCGTGGCCATTAAAATCGACTTAAAAATCATAAATCACAAAACCTCAACGAAATTTTAAAGCATTTCCGGCCGCAGCAACAAAACACCAAAAAGGCACACAAAAAAAATATCCTGAAAATGACATTTTCCCCAGCCACGGTCAAAGGAAGGAGGAGACATTTTTTTTTATAGACCCTTACTACGAAAAACCCACGGAGAAGGAACAACACTGTCGGGAGTGAACATTAAATTATAATTTTCGCAGCAGACACCAGGCAACAGCAGCAGCAACGAAAAAATGGTAGTGGAACAAAAACAATATCTACAACAAAAACAACACCTCAAATAAAAACAACACTTAAAACAAAAACAACAACTACAAAATATACTACGAGAAAAACTACTACCCGAACCCTTTCACTCGAGGAAGGCGAAACAAGTGTAGTAGAAAAACTACTCTTCGGCTATGTACGTGTGAAATTGAGCTTATGTGTGTGTCTGTATGTGTGTGTGTGAAGAACTAGAACAACACGATGAAGAAATTTGGGAGCGAGCTTAACAGCGGCTCTAGGGGTGAGGTGAGGAGATTGAAGGCATTGGAGGGTAAGGCATGGAGGATTGGAGTAGGAGATGAAAAAGAAAGTAGGGGGAAAAGTGTAAAGCAATACAAGACAAACTGCGGAACAAGTCAACTGCATGAAATGCGAGCTCATTCCGAAGAAGAAAGAGAAAAAAACCAAAACCAAAGCTAAAAAGGATGAAAAACTCGAGAAGAAAGAAGAACAAACAAAAAAAAACAACAAAATTCCACGGCTCTGCAGCAGAAGCCTATGAAGGGTGGAGAAGCAGAGTGGGGAGTGTCGAGCCAAGAGAGAAGTACGAAAGTGAAATCTGATTTCTATCCTGCTTCTCCACTTTTATTGCCCTCTCGTTCCCTCCACCTCTCAGTTGAGCTCCAAATCAGGCTGTGGATAACGTGCTCAGCAGGTCCTTCCGTGCTAAATTATTCCTAAAGTTTTTTCCAGGTCGCGTTAATGGTTTTCTTGTCTTCTTTTTTTTTTTTTTTCTTTTTCTAGATAGTGGAAAATTATTTGGAAAGGTTATATTTTGTGGATTTCCGTGGAATTTATGAATTATTGAAATTTAATGCATTCATCATGCCCATCCTACTATTCATTTTGCCATTGTTCTCACTCTCTCTTTCTTTCTTGCAGGTAAGTGATGAAGTGCAATTCGAGGGTCGTGTTGGGGATGAGAAATGTGACCAATTAAGGAAGCAGTCCAAGGAGGGAATCTCACTATTTAATCTGACTTCAATCTCGCCAGCGATTTCTCTTGTATTCAACGAGAAATAGAGAGACAGAGAAAACCTTGGCACAAGTGGTTTGCAATCAGGGATCGAGAGACCGATGGTTTCAATCTCGATCGATCGACTTCCACTCAAAGAAGGTATTTTTCGAACCTATCGGTGGCCATGGAACCGCCGTCCACCGCGGTTTCACCTGAAATGAAATGAAACACTCAACACAAAAAATTCCAAAACGAAGCATACGAAAAACATGAGGAAACTTTTTCTTCTGCTCGGTTTTTCCTGCAGTTTAAGAAGAGAAGAGCGGTAAAAGTAAAATAGAGAAAAAATAGTGAGCGAAATTCAAATTAACTGCAAGCCAAAAGTTTGCAGCTAAAACGCAAATTGCCGGCTTTTTCGATAGCGACGGGTGGAGTCGGGTGGTGTTTGAGAGGGTCGGAGCGGGGTGTCCCGGGTGTCGATGAAACTTTGCGAGGTTTTTCTCACTTTTCGACGGGGATTAGCCGAGTATTGGTGAGAGAAGAAGAGAGAGAGAGAGAAAGAGCGAGGCCGCTTTGGAAGTATGGATTGCAGTTTCCGTTTAATGGGTCACAGGCGCCTGCTGCTGCAGCGAACAACAACAACTACAACAGAGACAAGAACAACAACAACACCGTGGTAGCAGCCCGGCGTCACCGGCTACAGACGCCACGGCTCCCGAGGCTGGGTCCGGGTGCCCTGAACCGTGAGCTTCGATTTCTTGCGTCAAGAACTTTCGAAGGTTCAACGAGCGGCATCTGTGACGCTACTCTGTGTGTCGGTGTCGGTGCATCTGTGTGTTTGCGCGAGAGGACTCGTTTCGGAAGGTGATTCCCGTCTCGCGACCCGCTCGCGACCCTTTGATGCAATGAAGCTCCGCAACTCTGAACTCGCGTGCAATTTATAGGAAAATTCAGATTCCTGTTTGTAGTGCGAAAGAGAGGGCAGTAGAAAACACCTTTTAATTAAGAAACGGTTTCGCTGCAAACATTGATGGAGCGCTCTTCCAAAGAGAAATACCCAATATTTTGTTGGAGAAACCGAGAAAAAAACGTCACTGCCAACCGAACTCTGGACTCTTTGAATCCGTCTTTGCGGTTCGATGGCGGCCGCCCGTTGCCTGCTCGTCGTCCTGCTGTGTCCCGAATGTCTGGCACGAAAGGAGATCTTGGTGAATGGAGAGCGCAGAAGAGGGATGCAGCAGCCAGCGATTGCAGCAGGAGCCTCCGTATTGTTGCACGAAGACATTCGTGCCGACAGGAAGCTCGTAATGGCTGCGGAATGGCTTGCAATCTGTCTCGACCGGAAGTGCTTCGGCGGAAGGGACGAAGAAGAAGAAAAAGACGGCGTCTCTTCTGCGTCTCTTTCGCAGCATTCCGTTCTTATTTTCTATTTCATTTTATGCCATTCCATTTCCTCTGGTTTTATTTCATCTCTCTTCCTTATTTCGTTTTCTGTGTATTGCATTTTTCTTCGCCTTGATTTTTTCCCTCATTTCATTTCATTTTCTTTTGTTTTAAGAATTTATTTTATTTTAGAATTTCTTTCTGTCACTGAGCGATTTCGTTGAGAGATTCATGCGTTTTCATTGCACGCTTTCGGGCGCGGCACCAAAGAATGATATTCACATATAGCATAGTTTCGGGCGCTTAATCAACGGCCAATGAAACTTTGAACGCTCTCCAAAATGGAATTATTATTTTTATATTTTGTTTTTTTCTCCTTATCACTGCCATCAAACTGGGGTACCGAGAGTTTTAAAGCACACTTTTGGGCGCCTTAAAAACCCGGAGAATAGCGAAAACCGACTCCTACAACGCGATTTCATTCGTGGAGCAAATTACGAGGAAACTCGGAGCAGGAGAAGCAACAACAACAACATTAGCAAAAGTTCGCAACTCGTCGTCGGCTTCGTCGTTCGCGTTCGCCTCGAATTTCCCCAGAGCGACTTTTTTCTCTCCTTCCCTCGCTCCCCCGTCCCCCGAGTTCGTGTTTGGCCTCGTTTTGAGTCGCTTTCGACAAATTTTGAAGATTTTCATCCGTGGAGCGCGCGCTGCGTCGCACGTGTCCGACAACTTCCTGGCGAGGACTTCCTGAGCAACAACAATAACACCAATAACAATCATACCAACAGCAACAACAACAATCATACTAACAAAACGAACTTCGAGTTTTTTCCTTTACCTGTCTGACGGAGGCTCTCGTCGGTGTATGTGAGTTCGTAATAAATCTCTCTTCCGCTTCGGCATGCATTCAACTTCCGCCTGTCTGTTTGTTCGTTGTGCATTTCTCTCTTCTTCTTTTTTTTCTCCTCACTCTCGCTCTCTTCATCACCACTCTCGCCCTGCATCTTTCGTCTTCGTTCTCCTCCTTTTTCTCACCTTCTGCTTGCGTATGGGCGAAATATTTTTCATTAAGATTTTCTCGGTTGTTGGAAAGTTTCATGATCTACCGTTACACGAAGATGCGACAGGTGCGCGGCTGTGTGAGTGTGTGTATGTGTGTACTAGTTCAAATTTGAGTTTGTATGTGTGTGTTTGTCGTACGGCGCTTTTGTCGTTGCAACCGGAAGTCGTCGTTGGATGCCGGATGCGCATCCAGATACACGCGAGATATGTCCTTATCATAGCTTTTGTTGTTGTTGTTGCTATTCCTGTTGACTCTCCGAATACAAATACTATTCTGCGTATGTGTGTGTGTATGAGCTTGTGAGTGTGATTTGCACTCTCTCAGTCGCATAATAAATGCTCTCTCGGAATTTGCTGCCAGGCGGTGGCCGGACTCGCCTCCTTTCCACCATGGTGCCGGAACTCTCTCTGTGAGAATTTGTGTGCAATGTGTATATGTGTGTGATTGGCCCGGAATAAGGAGCCAGTATTATGAATGCTTTTGAAATGCATCACTCGAATGCCAGGATATTGAACAGTGTGAGGCCAAGGTATAGTTGAAGATTCCGAGATCCATCAAAGCATTGTTCAGGACATTGTTTGAGAGAGACGAAGAGTGGGGAAAAGAAGGAAGGCTGGTAAAGGAAGAAAGATGAAACGTAAGGACAAGATGCCTTTTTAACAGAACATTTTTCATGGATCAAATCGTGAAGGTGGATCCATAATTAATTATCTGAAACCCATTTAAAGATTGCAGAAGAATTTTTTATTAAAATGTACAGAAAAAGAAAACAAAAAAATTACATTATCTGTAACAATTAAATCGCCGGATGAAACGCAAACGTAAAAACTCCCAATAATAAAAGCACAATAGAAGCCATCCTAAGTTCTCGTGGGCATTCAACCAGTAATATGTGGGTGTGTGTGAAATTCGCCTGCCCATTTCATCCTTTCGCTCACCCTTTCGATGTTTTAAATTCTCATATAAATGTGGGAACACAGACCGTTTTCGTTTCCCCCAACATGACATCAACTTCCGGTTGGGTTTCGGTGTCGGACTCTTGTCGGCTTCCGCTTCGTATTTGTTCTTCTGGCACTTTATTTGTTGTCGTGGATTTTTCCACGACTTGTTGTTGTCCTACATTCGAAATCCTGGCCGAACTGGGGCGTTATCCTTTGACGTGCCGCCCCCATCCGCCCACTTTGGCCGAGGCCAATAAATTAAATTGTTTCTTATTTTGCAGTAAATTTTTATTACCTCCGCCTGTGCCAGGGAATCACGCTCCACGCCACGCTCCACGCCACGCCCACCCTCGCACCGATGGGCGGTGGTGGTGGATCGATCGGGCAGGCGTTCGTTCGTCCGGTCGATTGGGGCCAGCGTCCGGAAGCTGCAAATTTAATGGCCGCCATAAAAGGTCAATTTGATTCGCTTCCGGTTTCTTTCGGCCGGACCTCGACGAGCCATTCGCCCATGATCCTTGGCCTTCGGAGGACTCGGCTCGTCTGTCTGTCTCTCCATCTCCATTTGTCCATCTCTCGGACCACCCGACTTTCCGTCCATTCGTCTGTCCATCGTTCGCCGATTGTCTTCGGGTGCGAGGCTCTAATTTTGATTTTGTGTGCTCGGCTACTCTTTGATCCCCAGGCAAGACAAGAACATCAGTAGCAACAAAGATGGCTATTACAACAACAAATACTACAACAACAACTGCGAAACTACAACAATGCAATAAAACGTAGTGAATAGCAATGAACCAATGAACCAATGAACAAAGGAGCGAAACAATATAAAAGGAATCTTAATGAAAATGAAGATGAAGTCAAAATATCCTTTTTATGCGATTTATTGCGTGCCTTTCAGCTCCCTTTTCTTCTTCATCTTCTTGTTTTGTTTTTTCCTCTTCATTGAGTCTGGCGCTAATTTTAGATGTCAAAATGCTTTTCGTCTTCTTCTTCTCCTTCGTGTTGTTGCTTTGTGTTGTGCTGATTTCGTTTATCGCCGTCACTTGCCATGAGTGTCTGTCTGTACCCCCGTCCGTCTGTCTGTCTCTCGTCCTCTTAATCCACACGGAGGACTCGTCGATGGAGCCCGCGACGGTTTGCAATTCATCAACAAATATTAAACAAAGGACCTTTTATCGCCTCTCTTATTGTCCGTCCAGCCGTCCGTCCGTCTGTCCATCCGTCTGTCTGGGTACTAAAAGTCAAAGGGCGCTGAGGGCTCGATAAAACACTTACACTCAAGCACACATAAATAGCAAATGTATTTGTGCAACACCCACACAGACAATTTTCGATTTTCCTCCTGAGGTTTTTGTTCTCATGTGTTCGAGTTGTTCCGCCGAAGTCCTTCTGGAGATTATCTTATTGGTCGTCCTGGAAATAGTTCAGCTCAGCTCCTCATCGTCCTCTATGCATCGTCTTGGGAATCGACCTCTGTCGGGGTCAGTGCGTTGTCCTGTAAGTCGTTCGTGTCCTGCGTTTGTTGTCCTTTGTGCTGACCTCTGTCGTCAGTCGTCGGTCCTTCGACTCCTCCTGCTCATTATCCTCGCCGGTCCCTGTCCTTTGATTTGTTTTGTCTCTCCCGATCCGAACGACAACAGTTCGTTCACGCACGTTTTTCTCCGACAACCAATCGTGATATGTGTGAATAGAGGAATCACCTCGAAGGATTCGACAAGGAAGTCATGCAATCATTCACCACAGAAGTCATGAAGGACTCGGGATTCCAGGGGTCTGCGAAGAAGATGAGGGCGAATGCCTCTTCGTACTTCTCATTAGGATCTAGTTTGAGTTGGTGGACTTTGCCACCCGTTGGCACTGAAATCGCATTTCAGAATTACATAAATCCAACTGAAACAACTGCATGAACTTCGAGTGTTTTCCGCTGCATACCTTTCGGCGCTTTCACGCTCTGCCTTCGCTTTCTCTCTCTCTCCGTCTCTCGCCATGTTTTCTTTTCACACGTCATTAATATTGCCGTGTTCGCTGAAATGTTGTTGCTGTTCAGGCAATCTAGCGCCGAATTCAACGGAAGTTCTTCGGCAGGCTCTGCCTCGACCCACGGACCCCGCCTTCTGGCGATTAGGGGAAATTTCTCATTAGCATGTTGCGTGCTACGAAGCCCTGAATCCCGCCTGAGAACGGAGCCTGATTTGTTCCTGATTATTCTCTCAAGCGTTTTTCTCAAGTGAGAATTTAGCTCAACGTCGTCAGCGTTGCCACGTGTTGGCAACGTGTTGGCAAAAATAAAACGCTAACTTTGAAACCACTGACACAGGTTGCATGTGAATTTCGCAAAGGAACAAAGGAAGTTCCTTATCTCAATATTTCGTCCTTTTTGTGAGAGGTCGAAGTTCGGAAATTTCTTAAATTGCATCACCTTAAAAAATATTTTGGAAGGTATCAATTTTCGCTCTCGTTTTTTTCGTACTTCAATGGAATCCCCATTGACATCGAATCCTTTAATCGAACGAAAGAGTATCACAGTAAATTGCATTTCTGTTGCTTGCGGTTATTGTAATGTAATAAGTTTGGTATATTAACGCACACACTCACACCCAATCACCACCAGTAGATTGTTCAGAGGAAATTGCGTTACATGAGTGGAAGAAAAAAGCGTCATAACAAGTGGGATAAAGGTAGATGGGGTTTTGTGTAACGATGTTATGTCATTATCAAGTTACTGTTGTTGATATAATGTGGTAATTTGGTTAATTACTTTGGCCACAATTTTAAAGCATGGAGTAGAGACGGTACGATGGTGAAAGAGAGTGACTGCGAGACAAGAAGAAGTTTGGAGAGAAATAGACACGAGCACGGGAAATGAAAATTCATGAAGAAATGATCTGAATTGATCTACAAATGGCGAAAGGATATGAGATATTAAGAAAACATAAAAGAAAATTTATAAATAGAAGGAATTAACAAAAATTCACATGATGAAATTGTTATGTAAATAATTGTCATGTTGAACATTTAATTTAGGAATGTCATTCCGACGATGAGCCACCGAAATCCCCAAAAGCGCAATTGCTTTCGGCCAAATCGACTCAAAGCGAGTGTGTCCGATAAAAGAAAGATATAGAGACAGAAAGAATGACGGGAGAGACAGCATCAGACGGCGTGTTATAAGACAATGTGTCGAATTATTTTACTTATATGATCAGTATTAGTAAGAAAGAGATATAAAAATAAATAGGTGGAAAAAGGGATAGATGAAAACGTGGACAAAGAAAAAGAAATAAATATATAGAAACAGATAGAGAGAGGAAAATACAAAGCTACAAAGGGCAATGAGAGGGAGACAAAGACATGCAGCATCTGAGGAGCTCGGGGCACGGCGACAAATTAAAGTAACATTAACACGTGACTTCGTGTCATTTCGCCGTGCAGTCGGGGCGACCAGGACAATAACAAGAATAGCGACAACAACAACATAGAGGCGACATACAAAAAAACGTTGTTGAGAAGAAAGAGGAGAGAAAGAATAAGGATGAAACGTTTTTTCCCTCACGGGCAAATGAAGAAAAACAGGTGAAGGCAGGAGGAATGAAGTGGAGAAAAAAGTACAAAAGTGGGGAAGACGACAAATCGAAAGGACTTAAAATGGCGGCGAACTTAAATCCCTGCTACTTTACAGCTCTATCGCAGATGCGCGTGTATGTCTGCGAAAGTGTGGGTGTGTAAGATCCATACATGAACTGCGAATTTGCAAAGTTGCGACTCAGAAAAGGATTTGCAACAGGTGGATCAGCCACAACAGCAACAACCAGAACCCTTTGAAGTCTTTTGGCATTTACTAAAGAGACCGAAATAAAAGTCCTCTAAATTCTTACCTGGCATCGCTGTTGACTTTGAATTCTCTGCAAATGTGAGAAGATTTGTTATCATTATGTTATTATTATCTTATTTCTGGCTGCTTTCTCAGACAATTGAAATATTCATGGAATGGAATAATACATGTAATCCGATATACACAATTCCAAATTGTCTTAAGTTGATTGGACAAAGCAAGTACTATAATTTTTGGCTCGTTAGTCATTTGCCTAAATTGTCTTTATGTTCGTATTTTTTTCTTCTCATAAACGTTTAAGAGGTCATGCATTTACATCATCTGGGAATTCGGAGACATTCTCTCTAGACATAATATTTTTTTTCTTTACTCTGTCTACGAATTCTGTCTTCAGAGATGTAGATATCTCTTTTTTTGATACCTCAAGAGATTCTTTCGCCACTTGGTAATGTCGAGACAAATTTAAAAGGTCTCAGGGCCCAGGACACTGAAGCAGCGATTCCTGTCGTGGGTTCGGAACATTTTCACAAAGATTTCACGCAGGACTCGAGAGCTCTAACTCTCATTCTCCTTCCCCTTCTTTAGTCTCTCACTCTATTTCCCTCTCTCCTGCCCCTTGCCTTTGTTTCGCAATCGGATTGCGATTTTTACACTCAATTGCCTCGAAGTTTCGAGTGCAAAGAGAAGTCTGGGTATATGTGTGAGTGTGTGCGTCTAACGGTACGCCTCGGGCTCCAGACTACGCAAAACGAAAAGCGACGACCATGAACAAAAAAATAAAAGAGAGAGTGAGAGTGAAATGGAGATGGAGAAGCGGAAGTACTTCGGGCTCTCGAGCTCCTGCAATAAATTGGAAGCGACTTCCGGATCATCCCAAAAACTCTCTCTCTCTTTTACTCCCTCCTCTGAATTCTGTGTAATCCTGTTCCATTTTCGCACTCATTCTCTCTCTGTCGCTCTTTCATTCCCTCTCCATGTTTGGCTCGCCGTCTTTCTCTTCTCGGCTTCTCACGTTTCTGGCCCCTGCGTTGCGAACTTAATTACCAAGATTCCGTTAATATGTTAACATCCTGCGGAACATCCTCCGAACGTTGTCCGGATCATAAATCACCTTCTCTTCCGCCGTCCCCCTCTCTCACCCACCTTCCTACCCCCTCTCCCTCTCGCTCCCTCTCACTCGGCATCAATCTACCGACCGAAATTAAGTTCCTCCATGGTTTCTGGAAGACGATGACGAAGGCGAAGGACATGAAAAAAGCGTCGTCGCCTTCTCTGAGCCACGTTAATTAATCTTAATGGCTTAAAGTGTTTTCATTGTTGTTGTTTTTGTTCTTGATTTTCGTTTGTGTTGTCATTTTTGTTGTAAATTCTGATGTTGTTTTTGTTATTATTATTATTGTTGTTGTCATTTTTGTTCCTCACATCATGGTCGTTTTGTGTAATTTGTTGTTGTTATGATTTTATTACAGCAAATTTCGCTTTCGACACGTTTTCAGATTTCGCCAGATCCGTTTACATCCCCTTCTCTCTCACTCTATCTCACTCTATCTCACTCTATCTCTCTCTAACACTCTGCCACCGTCAGTCGTCATCTCATTCTCGGTTTTCCTCCCACATTCGGCTTCTTTGGATCTTATGCTTTTCAGCAAAAGACTTCGAGATTAAGTTAAGCTCGCGCGAGCTTCAGTCTTTGTCGTCTTTGTCACTCCTATTGTCGTCCTTGTCATCGTGTTCGTCTTCGGCTGCTTCTTTCGTCCTTTGTCTTTGGTTAATCTTTACCGTTCCTCGCTCTGGCGTTCATCGGCGGCTTAAGGTTAGCTCTTCTTAATGTCATTTGTATTATTTTTTAATTACGCAAATTGTCTTATTTCAATGATATTTTAATTGAAATTACAATGGGAACCTAAACACCAACAACAACAAAAATATTAACTTTCGTCAACGCAAGTAAGAGGATTTTTTTCCGAAAACAATTGTTGTTTCAGTTGTTCTCGAACAGTTCTTGTTTTTGGAATTACTCTGTTTGTTGTTGTTGAAGCTATTGTTTTTGGCTCAAACGCTCTTTTTGAGCTCGAAACCAGACTGGTTTTCATTAAATTCGCCCCACATTCACGAACTTTCCCCATCACAACTTGTTCTGTCTCTTTCTGTATATCTCGCTTTCTCGGTTTAGCTCCTTCTCACTACCGCTCTCTCTTTCTCTCTCTCTCTGTGTCAGTTTGCATATCTCTATTTCCCTCTCCTTTACCTCATTCGTCCCTTTCCTCAGGCAAAACTCGAAAGTTTTAATTTTTCGCAAAAATTCAACCCCACAGCGTATGGCTCTATCTCGTTCCCTCTTTCGTTCGTGACCCCCAAGGCTCTCTCTCTCTCGTTCTTTCTTACGGCCTGTCTGTCTGTTCATCCGTTCGTCCGTCTCTCTGTCTGTCTCTCGGCTGCGTTTTCGCAAACTATTTGCTGCAAATTTCATTACGCAAAATTAAAAACGCCGTCGTTATCATCGTGCTTTTACTTCACGTTCTCCTCCTTTTCGACACTCCGCCGTGCTCCACTTTGCCCCACTGTCCCAACTGCGTCGTTCCATTTTGAAGTCCATCTCTTTTACTCCGCACATCTGCCGTCTCATTCTCGCGCCGTAAGCCGTAATGAGCCGGCGTCGCGTCGCCTTACGTCGTTTCATCCCATCTGCAGGCCACGTCGTGTCGGCCGCCTCGCGACAACTTGCCGAAAGTTCGTCGGCTCTTATCGTGCACCCGACGTAAGAGAGCGACGTAAGCGAACGACGTAAGCGCCCGATTTCGTTACCTACGTCATTGTTTTACGTCGTTCTCATTCCAGCTCTTGACGTCGTTTAGTTGAGCTAGAGATCGCAAGTTGTTGCGTTTGAAATCAACGCGGTGTTTGTTGTATAATTGGATTTTGTTGTTGTTGTTGTATGAAACGTTATTTTTGTTGCAATTGCTCGTCTCGAGGTGGAAGAGAGTTTTTGTGATTGTCATTGTTGTTGTTTTTGTTGTTGCACCTTAATGCCACGCGAACTTCTGAAACAACGTAATTGCGACGTAAAACGTGCGTAAAACAATGTGAAAGTTCATTTAAAGGCTTTTTCGTGTTTTCGTTCTTCTCCTTCTCCATTTCTTTCTCTGCTTCTCCCTAGTTTTTGTTGCTTTTTCCTCCGCTCCTGCTGTGATTGTTTTTGTTCTCGTAATTATTGTTGTTTTTGTTCTCATTGCGATTGTTGTTTTTATTCTCTTTGCGATTGTTGTATTTGTTCTCGTTGCGATTGCTGGTTTTTCTCTCGTTGTGATTTTTGTATTTGGTCTCCTGCTAATTCGTTGATTTTTCTTCCTATTGTTGGTTCACGTCTACCGGGTTTCAGTTTCTTCTTCCTCGTGATTTATGAGATAATTTTCACCAAGATTATTCTCAGTCTATTTCATTCTCTCTCTATCGCTCTTTCTTTCTCTCGTTCTTGATGGAAAATTTTCTGAATATATTAACAATATTTACTCAACAAACAATTGTTAAATATTTATACCAAGGCCAGCAAATGTCACAATCTCTTTCAGTCTGTCGTCGATTGTATTTATTTAATTTCAATCTTCCGTGAAAGTCCTGCCGGTTGTCATGGAATTCCTTTCTTTCGTCTCAGTGGTTTCACCCTCGTGTTGTTATTTTCCACTCCGTTGGAATTTTCTCACTTCCCAGTTTCTACCGGCCATCCATCCATCAAATGAACTTCTGACGCCTTCATTGATCTCGAGTTCGAGAAGTTTCCTAATTCGCTTCAGTGATTTCCTCATTACACAACTCCTTCCACCGAACTCTCCATCCATAATTTCTATTTGTTCTGTCTTCTGTTCGCCGGATCATGTGTGGAAAACTGACCGGTGGAAACTTTTGGGACTCGTGGCTTTCATCAAATCTCTATAAAAAAAATATTTATTCTATTATTTGTTTGTTAAATTGTAATAAAAAAAAGTTCATTAATTTGTATTCAGGTTCTTCTTTTGATCTTATATTTTAGATAATATTATCTTAAATTAATTTTGTAAAATTTTCAATAAAATCCTATTCCTAGATTATTGTAAATCGTCCTGTGATCATAAAAACGCCCATGAGTGAAAGACACTGATATATACTATGAGAGAAGGAGACGGGGAGAAGAAAATAACTTTGCGCATATTAAATGATCACAAGTAGATAAAAACTTAGATTTTCACACGCATTCCCAAAGCACGAAACAATAACAAAACTAACAAAAACACACTCGATATAAAATAATAGCAAAATCTCTCAACAACGTGTCCACTGAAAAGGACGAAAGTGAAAAGCTCATCAATAACTGAAGGATACACAACAATAAAAACAACACTCTTGGGTCACATGTCCTATCGGCTGAAGAACGATAAAATGAATAAAGAACTTGAAAACAGGATGAAAGAAAATCCAAAGCTGATAAAAATGTCAGCACACAATTGATTTCAGGATCTTTTCGTCCTTTCTAGGCTTGATGGCATTGTTGTAGTTTTTGTCGTGGTTGTTGTTGCCGGGACGTAGGTTTTAGCAGTAGTTATTGTTGTTGTTATCATAGTGGCAGTAGCAGTTGTTGTCTTTCAATCCTTCTCCTTGGAATCACAGTAATGAAATTTTCTACCTTCAGCATTTCATCGACCCTTGGACGCCTCTGACCTCCCTCCCCGGGCCTCTTTCATCATGATGCGTCGTCGTCGTCAACTGACCGATGGTCCTTTCGCCCTCCTTTCCTCCCATCCCACCTTCCAAGCTCCTCCTGGGCCCATTTGTCTAAAAGTCACATAAACATAGCAACAACAATAACAATGGGAACATCAAACGAGAAACGAAAATCTCGGGACACTCAATATTGCGAAAGCAACAACGAAAATAACAACATTTTTTCTAACAAAAACAACAACATTTGTGCTAACAAAAACATGACCAACAAAAGTAATATTGGTAACGAAAATAAAACCGTTAAAAGACATTGATTTCTTTGCGACCACCCGGGGAGCCGGTTGTTGACACTTGTGAAAGGTTGATTTTATCGCTATTGTCGATTTGTGCTGTTGCTGACCGTGCGACAGGTGCGACCTGTGCGAGGGGCGTGTCAAGTGGCGTGAAATTTAATGCCGAATTGAAATTTCGCCACACCTTTGTGTGGAACTTTTGTTGTTTTCTCAATTTTGTTTGGCTCAAGGCTCAAAAAACGAAGATTTCCTTCTACGAACTCGACATGTACTTTCGACGCACAACTAGAGAGTACGAGAGAGAGACAGATAGCGAGAGATAGAGAGAAGAAGGACCTGCCTAATTTGTGGGCTTGGGCGGTGTCGTGTCTCCAAGTAATATTGCTTTGTCAAGTGGTCGATTGGAGCGTGGTTCACGACCGACTAGGGTCAAAATTTATGGCAAGGATTCTCATTAAATCCATTTCGACGATCGGATGGTTTTCTGAAATGCTTCCAGCAGGGTTCAGACCTGGGATAACTGAAATTCTTGTGAATGTTGAAAAAAAAAGAATAATAAAAGCCATCTGGAGGAATTGGGGGAAGCTCTGAAGTTATCATCTTGGAGTTCTCCTGAACCTAGTGAGACCTTGAGAGAACCGCAAAAATCACGGGTGAACCTCGAAGAGCTTTGCAACAGATTTCGACAACGAGGCCCGCAGGATGAAAGCATTGCTTGAGCCATTTGTGAAATGTAATAAAGTTTAGAATGTCCTGCGGTGACAATTAAACAATTTGAATGATTTCTCCTCCGCATATCCTTCAAATACGACTGCAATCCTCGGGTAGAGAAGCTCGGGATGAAGAGCGAGGGAGAGAGCCCGAGGTTGAGCAAGTGAGACCGGGACTTTCCTATGTCTCTCTTTTATCTGTGGAGAAAGTCTTCTCCACGATCCACTTGTAGTCTTCTGGTGTGAATGCTCTTCCTCTCATTATCTATTTCTTTCCAAGTCTCTGTCTCTATCGCTGTCATTGTCTTTCTTTCTATCTCTCACTCTCCCACTAGCATTAGAGGCCCTTGACATTCTTATCCACTTGTTGGTATATTCCTCAAGACCAGCAACAACAATGATTTAATTGTCACTACTGAGCTTTGCTTAGTGTGGATATGCTTGTGTGTGTGTGTCTGAGCACAATACACACACTCGCACGCTCGCACTTTCAACACAATGAACATCACTCTAATGTGCTTCGTGTCACTGACAACAACAAAAAGAAAAACAATAACAACAGCAACAACAACTCATCAAGCATAACAAGGATTTCATGTGAATCTTCTCGTCTCTTTCACCACATTACACTTAAATCAACTTCTTCGTTCTCTCTCGCGCTCACACTGTGTGCATATTTATTCATGTCCTGTAACTATATCTATCCTGTATCCCCAACATATTCGCCTTCCTTTTTATACTTTCGGCTTCTCCTCTCTTCTTCTGAGGATGATGCAGGTTTATCTTCTAATTTCGGAAAAGGTTTCTTTTTCTTCTTATTTCTGTTCTTGTTTCTTTAATTCTCTATCTTTCTCCTTCGTCTCCTTCTTCATTATTGCTCACGGAACATTTAATTTGCAATGTCAACAAAGACAAACACAAACACATACTTGCATATCCCGATTCCACACTATCACACTAAGGTGCATTCATGCGGATATCCCAGGAAGGATCTATGAAAGAGTGAGGTGGAAGTGAAAGAGAGAACAAGTGATGGATGGAAGGGTTGACAGTAAGAGGAAGAAGCAGACAGAGAACGATAAATAGATGGAGACAGAGTTCGAGAAATATAGGGAGACGGAGTGAGATATTTAGAGAGTGAATGAGGTCTTTCACTTGTTTTCTCACTCACGGTTATTCCTGTTTTGGTACTCTTGTTGTTGTTATAACTATTTCTATTGTTGCTGTTGATGTGATTGTTCTTAATAAGGATGTGGTTATTGTTGTTGATGAATATATTGTTGCTGTTGTAACAGTAGTCGTTGTTATCAGAAATAATCGTCCTTGTTCCAATTTTCGTTGCGATTTCGTTATTATTGGTGTTGTAAATATTTTTCGAGTTGTTGGAGACAGTCGTCTAAATGCTGTCGTCCTTGTTGTTGTTGTTGTTATTGTCCTTGATATTCTTGTTGTTAATGCGACGATGTTGACACCACTGTATTTTCCAAGTTTACGAGTTATCAACTTAAGTTTCCCAGCAGGCTGACGTCGCATCGCCTCTCAATCCAGCCGTGTTTCAGCCGTCATTCCTTCCTTCCATCTGTCCTTTCCGCCCACAACGAACACTCAAGTTCCTTCCTCCACCGACCTGCCATGCCCACTCGAGAGCTTCGCCCATCCATAAAACATTGGAGGAAACTTTCTCTCTCGCGTTCTCTCGCATTTAACACGCTCGTAATTAATTTCAAGAACTTTATCTCCTCGCTTTCTCTCTCTCTCTGGCTCACCTTCTTTCTATACCGTATTCATCTGATTGCGATGCAGCGGAAGAAGAAGCATCACAAGGTCATCATAGTCGAGAACCTTTTGAGCTACGCAAGGTAACGGAAAGTTTTGCATTTCCCAAGGATACAAGTTCTGCAGGGATGTTTTTAATCTGCATTATTGTTGTTGTTGCCCCAAGTTTTCACTTTCACATAAGCACTTAAGGATTTCTCTACATTAAGAAGGGTTCCCTTGTTGAATTTTTCATTTCAAACTTGAAAGCTGTGAAGGAATCATTCATTTACTTCATTTCATATTTTCATTTTGAAGAAATATTTTTCAGAGTATATTTTTAATTGTTTCCAAAATATTTGTTCAAATTACTTTTTCCAAATGTTTCACAAATTAATTGAATATCTTTTAATAGGAGTTTTTATATCAACATTTATATATTTCATTCTAGCTACAGGCGGACAAGAAATTAAACTTCCATTATTTACTTTCCAGTGCTATATATTTTTTATTTTAATCGCTTGCGTCACTTACTTGAATTATATTATTTTTAAAATTCTGTTTCTTTTCATGTTCATATCATTGTTCCTATTTTACACACGCTTTTTATCTTAATTTCCGTGTTTTCATAATATTTTTGTGAGCACCTCATTTCCATTTTTGGGCTTTCGGTTTCGGACTCGAGTTTTTCGTGAAACAATAAAAATCGAAAAAATGTTTCTAAAATCATACTATCTTCCTTTATATTTTTATATTTGCCTTTAATATTAGATTTATTTTATTTCTGAGACGAAAAAAAATATTTATCAAAAATATAAATTTTACTATTCAAATATGATTTTGAATTACAATAAACGAAACACACATTAACAACAAATTTGTACTCTCAATATACTTTAATAATCACAAAGTATACTGAATAAAATATTAAATATTACTATATTTCTTACATAAAATGTCTTTAAACAACTCTACAAGAGTTATTAAATTAAATTCAATATTTTAAATTCGAACCGTAATAACTTTTACAAAAACAACGATGTAATTTTTATGAACAATAACCTTATTCTAACAATTTAATATCTTGCAAGTCTATTTATATCCTTGCTAATTCTTTGAACATATTATCAACTATTCGCTTTGTTGAGCTCATCAACTGAAGCAACTAAACAACTTTAAACAAAAACAACAACAAATAAAGAAGATTGCCATTTAAGCTTTCTATCCTTTTCACACAAACTACCCGGAGCACCCTCGAGGTTTACCCGAGAGACGCCGCTCGCATCACGTGTGCCGTGGACCACTCTCGAGTTGATGGTTTTCTCTTTTGTGTTGTCTCTTCTGGTTTTTGTTGTGGTTGTTGCCATTGTTGTTATTGCAAATGTCGTTGTTTCCATTGTTGTTACTGTAAATGTCGTTGTTGCTAATTTTGTTATTGTAAATGTGTGTTGTTGCCATTGTTGTTGTTGACAAAGCCGTCTGCTATGGTTGGGGTCAAGGTGTGCGAGGTTCTTTCGATGACTCTAACGAGCACCCTGAGGGACTGCGAGCACATCACATCGCTGCAGAAAGTCTGCTCGGGTATCTCCGCCCACGTGCCACGCCCCCTGCCGGCTCGCGTTCTCGAACAAGTGGCAGAGCTCGCCACGGCGCCCAAAAGTATGCAATGGAAAAGTTCTCAAGCGGTTCACCTGCTGATTGTTGGAATTTAAAACTTTGGCCAAATCGCTTGCACTTGTGAAGCGAACTGTGGATCGGGTGGCGACGGATGAGGAGATTTGAAGGAGTGTGAGTGCATGGGTGAGCGATGGATGGTGGTAACGAGACAGACGATGACAGAAGCAAAGGGACACTTGAGCATTTCTCTCTGTGTAATCGTTTCATATGAGTTATCTTTAAGTTTCTCGTTACTCTTTCTGAGTTCTCAGGAAATATTTGTAAATTTTAAATTTTTTATAAGTTTTGTAAAAAAAAAAAAGTTGAATTATTTGTATTTTTTTTTAACTAATAGTTTTTGTTATCAATTTACATTTATATAATTTTTGTTTATTTTTTATTTTAATTTATTTTTAATTCAAATTGTTATGATTTCTATTGATTTAAAATTATTTACATTTTTCGTTTGTTTTTTTTTATTTCTCTATCCAGTTCTTAAAAAAGTATAATTTAGTATTACAATATTTTATGTTTTAGACTTGAATTTTAAATTTTTTATATTTAGTTCATGAAAAATGTTTTAATATATTTTCTGATGGTCGTTCAATAGTCGGCACACCTGTCTAAGGATCCGAGAAAATCCTCTTTGGATCACTTTGCCATGACCTCGTTGTTTTTCCCACAACTTTTTTCATTTCATAATCCTTCTATTCCTCCAACTAATCCGAAAGCTATCAGGAACTGAAAAGGAGAGTTGATGGGTCCCACGAGAACCTCCCCCCACCCCTTCCAGGATGCATCCTTTCACCCCCAGCGTTCCCGCATGCCTTCGAATCCAATGCAATCGACCGACCGAAGGTTAAGCGTTCAGTTTTCTCGTACAAATTTGCATTTCTCTTCATTTGAAAACTTATCTTTTTCTCTCTCCCTCTCATTCTGTTTTCATTCTCTTTCATCCTCATTCTCTCTCTGACATTCTCTACCGCCCACACGTTCCCTGTGCCTTTAACTCTGTCTTCTGCATCGCCTTCTGGACGTCACTCGACCATTCTGGGTCGTTCTCCCCTCACTCCATCTCTTTCACTCACCAGCGGGAGCTCCCTGTGGAACTGAAAATTGGGCGCTTATTTGGGGTTCAAGTGGGTGGGGTGAGTGAGCTTGAGTTCTGACTGGAGTCTGCCTTTTTTTGTGTTTCTGTCAGTGTTCATGTGCGGTCGTGGCTCTGACCAATTTCGAATTGAATAAAAGTTCGGCAGGATTTCCGACTCACATCCTCACATTTGTAAGCATCACTTATGTTGTTGTTTATAGTTCCTGTTGTTAATAGAAAGAGTCAAACGAAAGAAATTTACACATTACATATTTTGGAATGTTCCCACGAGAAAGATAGGTAGATAGAAAGAGCTACATTTTTTGTATACTTATTTTGTGTGATTTACTTTCCTCCCCAACTCAAATATTATTATCTGAGCACTTTCGCTTCTTGGCACCCAGCAACCGCAATCGTCGACCACGTCGTCTCTGGCTGATTGATGTCGTGGACCGCGCCCTCATGATTCCTGCACGAGCCTGTCAATCGCCCACGATGACCTCTGGTCACTCGAAGAACCCACCGCCCTGGTCTCGCCTTTCCTGCCCACCCCTCATTAGCCACAATCATGCCGAATAATGCGCAACAATAAATTCGTCCATCTAGCGAAGCAGACGACGGGGCGGCCACCGAGGCAATGGAGACGAAACCTGCACAATAGACAGATAAATAAACAAGTAGAGGAGCGAGAAAAGAATACAATAATAAAATACACAGAAATAAATAACGTCCTCGACGCTTATCGACAGGGACGCAGGACGAGAGCCGTGTCCTTCGAACGTCCGGCACAAGCTTGAAATATTTTTCTATATTTTTCTTTATTGTCATTGTCCCAGGCGGCCTTTATTCTGTTGAGTTGTTGCTTTTATTGTTGATACTGTTATTGTTATTTTTGCTATTATTTGTTATTGGTTGTTGTTCTTATTATTATTTTTGCTTTGTTTTTTTTTTATATTGTTGTCATGCTTGGGTTGTTGTAATATTTGTCAAGCTTCACTTTTGTCGTCGAGGAGGAGCTTAGTTTTTATATTATATCATTCCATTTCATTTCACTTCGATTTTCTTACACATTTTCACTCTCTCTATCTCTCTGCCTTCTTTCCCTACTCTCTCTCTTTCTTTCTGCCTTTTGTCTTATATTTTTTTCTCTTCTTAACTTTGCCAAAATCCTTTTGAAAAAATCAATGCTTCGTAGAGAGAAAACATTTTTTGACAAACTCCCAATCGGATTGTGGGTCCCTCCCCAGAGATATGTATAGATAGAGAGTACTAGATATAAGTAATAGGAAAGAGATCCGTAGAGGAAGAAATCCTGTATCCAGAAATCCGTCGCAACCTTTCACAATGAGATCCTAAAACACGGATCGATTTCGATCCCATGTCCACTGATTACCGTAAAACGCGTTCTTGAATTTTTCAAATTCTTCTCCGAGTTTCTCAACACCATGGTGAATTCTTCCTCCTTCCCTTCCTTCGCCCCACCTTTTCTCCTCCGCTACTTTAGTTCACCTCGCCTTTGGTGAGCCGAATGTTAATGCGATTTATCGAAAATATCTTCTCTCCGAAGACACGTCAATTTTATTGCGTCAGCGGCGGGGACAACACAATTGTCTGTGTGTGTGTGTGCGTGTTTGTGTTCGCATGTCCTTGATGTAATAACGAGGAAGAAGGTGGCGAGGGCTGTCAGGACGATCGTAAAAATGGTGGAACGCAACGTGGCGTAACGTGACGCCGCAGTCTCAATTGAGCGCAGCAGCACGTGAAGGTGATTCCACAGGTAGAGGGAGAGCGGTGGTTGAAGGAAGCCGTTTAAGGACTAAGGGTGTTCAGGGGGTATGTAGATTAAGAAGACCATCGACCGTTGAGATGGGTGGTGGTGGGGCGTGGCAAGCGCAAAAGGCGGACGGGGGGAAAACAAAACAATGAAACGGCAACGATGGAAAAAACGAGCCCGCCGAGCACAGGTGGCCCAACGAGGGTTGCGCGGTCAAGGAGGAGGTTAAAACTTTTAAAATTCTGTAATCTCCACCTCTCTTTGTTACACACTCACTCACAAATATTGTCTTTCTCCATCCATTCTTTTCTCTCGCTCGTTCACTTCGAGCAAAACTCGATGCCTGCGATTTACTTTGTCATCGTGAGTGTCTGTCTATCTGTGAGCGAGTGTATGTGCC
>CM029561.1:15409486-15430062 GCA_017309665.1 Coelopa frigida | reverse complement strand
GGGGGGACAACACAATTGTCTGTGTGTGTGTGTGCGTGTTTGTGTTCGCATGTCCTTGATGTAATAACGAGGAAGAAGGTGGCGAGGGCTGTCAGGACGATCGTAAAAATGGTGGAACGCAACGTGGCGTAACGTGACGCCGCAGTCTCAATTGAGCGCAGCAGCACGTGAAGGTGATTCCACAGGTAGAGGGAGAGCGGTGGTTGAAGGAAGCCGTTTAAGGACTAAGGGTGTTCAGGGGGTATGTAGATTAAGAAGACCATCGACCGTTGAGATGGGTGGTGGTGGGGCGTGGCAAGCGCAAAAGGCGGACGGGGGGAAAACAAAACAATGAAACGGCAACGATGGAAAAAACGAGCCCGCCGAGCACAGGTGGCCCAACGAGGGTTGCGCGGGTCAAGGAGGAGGTTAAAACTTTTAAAATTCTGTAATCTCCACCTCTCTTTGTTACACACTCACTCACAAATATTGTCTTTCTCCATCCCATTCTTTTTCTCTCGCTCGTTCACTTCGAGCAAAACTCGATGCCTGCGATTTACTTTGTCATCGTGAGTGTCTGTCTATCTGTGAGCGAGTGTATGTGCCTTTCTCTTCGTGTGTGTGTGTGCGTGTTTATGACCTATATCCGTCGCTGTCGCCGTCGCCTTCGTCACGGCAAAATTCTCGTCTGTTGGAGGTTTTTCTCGTGTGATTTTATTCACTTTTTTAAAATGAAAATGATTGTAAAACGTTTCGTCGACGACCCTCGACGACGGCTGCCCCACCCCTCCACCATTTTGGCGGTGATTTGTATTTCTTGTTTCACTTTTCCTTCTTCTCCTTCCTATTCGTCATATTTTCAGTACACTCCTCTCTTCGTTGTAATTCGCTTCGGATTCGTGGGAAGGAGTGAGATAAATTCGTGCTTTTTTAAGGCTTTATCGGCTGCCTTAATTCATGAATCGTTTCACTTGCAACGTGATTGTTAACGTGACACGTTGCACATTGTTGTTGTTTTTGTTCTTGTTGTTATTTTCCTTGGTATGTCTTACAAATATTGCGACTTTCGTTCAATGTCCTTTCCTTCCTCTCCCTTTCCTTTCGTCTTTTATTGTCTCATTTACGCAACTTTATTATTGTGTTTGCCAGGGTGCGTGAGTGTGTGTAACTTGATGCTTATTTGAATTATAGACTCTTGTTGTTGCTTTTTATGGCTACGTGTATTTTTTATGACATTTTTGGTTTTTTTCTTTTGTTTTTGGAGGAAACGAAACAGATCCGATGGAGTCGAAGTCGTCGCTGGCCGTGTAATGTTTATTAAGTTGTCAGTATTTTGATTGACTGACTGACTGTGGAGGGGACAACAATAACAACAACATTGTTACACCGGATGTTTTATTGACGACGACATCATCATCGTGTCTTCTGTGCCCCAAATGTTTTCTGTCGTCTCCATTATTTATGTATTGTCCGCCTTTGGGCATCCTGGGGCATGAGCGACATGTCATTGATGGAAATATCTTCTTTTTACAACCTAATCAGCATCATCATCTTCATCATCATTGTCAGCAAATGTTTATACGTACATTAATATATATATAGGCATTTACTTTTTAATATCTCGATAGGAGCGAATTTTGCCAACGTGGCGTATGAGTGATTTTCTGTGTTTTTCTCCCATCTGAGTTGTAAAACTGAATCCTGAGTATACTGTCAGCATCCGTCATTCACCTGATGGGTCATTTGCTTTGTGTATGAATCTAGTTTCAATCCATAGTTTAGTCGAAATTTCAATCAAAGATTTTGTATACATTTTTTAAAGAGGTATTCTCATGCAAATGTTTACCTATAATTGAAGTGAAAGTTCTGAAAAGTAATTTTACACGATTTATATATACAGACTTTTCCAATATTCCCCCATTCTCAGTAAATAATCTTCGTGTAATACATGTATAAACACAATATTCATATTTTCGAGCGCCAGACATCTAGTCTTAAGCTTTCGCATGAACCTTAAAAATAATGATCTCTCTGAACCCAACATTATTTTCAACGACGACGTCGTCGAGACATTTAAATGACAATGATCGAAGCGGACGCCAACTACAAAAACAATAACAGCGATAAACTCAACAACAACATAAAATGAAAACATTATCAATAAGAACAGCAATTGAAACAATAACAATATCAATGACAATAACAACAAATATAAAGATAAACATAATCATTTGCGTTCCACTCGATTGGCATTCGTTCGAACTCGAATGCGAACTCCGAACAACAGTTACATTTGTGGCCAAACAGAAAGTTGGCAACACTCACTCGTTCAACGAAGCCACGGATGGCAGAAAGAAAGAGAGGGCAATGGGAGAAGGTGACGACAAAAAGAGAGACCTGAAAATTGCCTCCGAAATTGCAAAATTAAACAACTAGAGAGGAGCCAACGACAAACAGAGCGAAAGGAAGAAAAGAATGGAAAGCACCGTAATGGTTGGCAACACCGCAACATAGAGTGTTGTCTCTTTCATGCATAGATGTTCACATGCGGGCTTGTGTCGTACCAGCAGCAACCGTAGACGTCGTGGCGCCGGTGACGATGACGTCAAGGACGAAAAATCAAAATATTTCTGTCTGCATTTTACAAGTCACGTTGAAACAATCTCGAAAGTTGGCAACGCTGTGAAATGCAGCTGAAATATGCATGGCAACAACTTTTGCTGAAACCGCACAATAACAAAAACAACAGTAAAAACAACAAGGAACCGTTCCATTATGCACACACACTCACACAGACGTACATACATGAACATAGCAATAACAAAAACAATGAATAGCAACACGAAATTCGCTAATTTGTTAGACAGCCCGAGCACACGTCACTCACAGAAGGAGCACCATCGCCACTCTCAGACCACGATGAGGACCAGGACGAAAGCAGGACGAGGACCAGGACGCGGTTGTGGGCGGTGCGGAAGGTGAGGTGCGAAGGTGGCCGAGGCGGGGTGGCTGAGGTTGCGGCTTCCATCGTGTGGTTCATCGAAAATGCACACATGAGAGGGCGGCAGAGCGACGGACGGCGATGGGCCGGCCGAGGGCGAGCGGAAGAGGGCGTGGTACTAGTTGAGTGAATGGAATTTGGATTCGAACGGTTTCCCCCTATCCGTCGACTGTGAGACTGATACAGGTTACTCGAGTCAATAAATGGTTTTCGTTGCCCACAAACCACAGCGAGAGTCGGACGAGGGAAAGAAAGAAATTACGACTGTTGTATATTTAATTAAAAACTACTTTCGTTTTATTTTCATCGCTAAGCAAAACAAAAAATCCATCATGGATGCAACAAGGTGAGTGAAAAAACATTGTTGAACTGCAACAAGGATTTCACGTTTGCAAATGTACGTGTATAATAATAATTTAATAAGTAAATTCTTATAAGCTATTAATTCTTTTTATATTAAATTAGTTTAAAAAATTTACCTTACCTCAATTCGACGACTTCTCGGCTTATCTTTTGATTTTCTCTGCCCTAATACTTTCTGAAGTTGATAAAGTCCAGAGACTCTCTATCAATTCTTCTCCCTTCTTCTCTCTATTCTTCTCTTTTCTTCTCTCGATTCTCGTCTCTCCCTCTCATTGCTTTCTCTCGTCTCGTCTTCATGAGTTTACCGAACATTTTCTTCGAATTACGAACTTAATCGCTGAGCATAAATTATTAATTTCGACATCCCGACTATTTTAAATCCGATATTTCTCTCTCTGTCCCCCTCTCTTCGTATTTCTCTCTCTTTCTTCCAATCATTGATGCATTGGCACGTGTGCTCCTCCCTCCTCTCACTCTTCGCCAAGATGATGTCCTGATTGATGAAAACTTTCAAAGCTTGTGGTGCAGAAGCAAGAGAAGGATGGGGATAAACGAATTCTTGTTTGTTTTTGTTGCGAGGTGGGTCGAGAACGAGAAGCTGGTGGGAACGTGGCCCGGTGAGCTGAGGACCTCGGGGCTCCCCATTCTCCTTCCTCTGGGATTCTTGTTGATGAATTGCATGAAACGAACTTCGTTGCTTCCTCGTGCACATAGATTTCAGCTTCAGACTGCTTTTGTCAGAGAGAGAGAGAGAGCGGGAGAGTAAAAGCAAGAACAAGAACGAGAACGACATAGACCGAGACTTCCCTTAAAGACACTAAAGATTGCGCTGCGGCGTGTCTGTCGAAATGTTTCGAGTCTCGTCCTTTCGAATGCCCCACGGATAGTGCAAACATTTGCACTTCAAATGACCTTGCCTCGGGTTCTTCCTTGCTTTTGCTCCTTATCACCGCTTTCTCATTTTCCTCTACGTCTCCTGCGTTTCCGTTTCCGTTCTGTCTCCGATACGCCACTCGAGCAGCTGCTCAGGACGTCCTCTCGATGCTCCGGTTGCTTAACCTTCACCTGGTCGGCTGGAGGTCGGGAGGCAGGGCAGACGGAAAACACTCCAATTGAGACCGAGCGGAGGAAATGAAAAATTAAAACTTCGTAGAATAGTTGGTGAGGAATTCCGAGTTAAAGTTGTCCTTAAGCGATGCCAACTTTGCCAAACGAAACAGAAGCGAGGGAGATGAAGCAGAGACACACAGAAAGAGAGAGAGAGTGAGAGAACGGAAGAGGCCATCGAATGAAGAGAAAATATTTGAAATTCTTCGCTCCCAAAGGAGAACGAGCGAGTTCGGCTTTAAGGCGTTGCCAATTCCATCGCCTCTCAACTCCTTCTCTGGAAAATTTTGCAACGAACTTTGTCGACCAGTCCGGCGAATATCCTGGAGAAGGGATTTCTTCATCTTCGTCGTTTCCTGTGTCTTTGTAGTTCTTTCAAGCTCATCCTCCTTGTCAGGATCTTTGTGTTCTTCATTTCATTTTCTTCGCCTTTTTCGGTCCTCTTCGTCCTCGTCGCCTAGTTCTTGTTGGGTTTGCATTTAAAACTTTATTTTCTTTTCCTTTCATTTCAAATAATTATATGAAGCCGAGTTGGAGACGAGGTCCTTTTTTCTATCCTTTTCCTCTTGTTGTCCCCTTTTCCTTTTGTTTCCCCTTTTCCTTTTGTTCTTCAGTTTTTCTATATCCATGTTCGTTCTTAATCTCTGTCTCTTTCATACTCCAGTTGCTCCAGTTGGCTCCCATGAAGTTTGCGGAAATTTTCGTTGAAAAGATTCCAACAGTGATAAATTCATTAAAAAGTTCCTTCGGGCATCTCTGTGACCGAAGGTGCTGAGAGAAAAGAAAATGAGAAAAACCGTGAGAGGGGTGGGAGAGAGAGAGAGAGAGAGAAGGGTTCAGTGGGAAGGAGATGACTTCTAATAAAAGCGCCCTTTAATTATATTTGGCCAGTGGAACAGGAAACTTGCAAAAGACCAACAAATATGAACTGGTATTCGGGTGCCCGGGACGCCCGCGTTGAGGTGGCCGAAAGCGGGTTCGGGTTGGCTTCTGCAGGTTGACAAATTTGACAACCCGACAATGTCGAGCCATTTTTTATTTTGCTTCCGGTGAAGAATTTTTCAAAGGGTGGCAGCCTGCTTTGTTCGCAGCAGACGAAGCAGAGGAAGAAACAAAGGCCACAAGTAATAATATTTATGAAGTCGATAATTAATTAATTTGCCTCGGCAACTTCCTTGTCATCATTGAAGCCAGGTGAAGCCCACCAAGTTCCCCACATTTGCATTTTTATTTCAGGAACCACAACGCCAACAAAGCACGACAAGGGAAAGGTTTCAATGACCACGATAATGGGGGCCAGAGCGGAAGCAACCCACGCCGGAAAGGCTAATGAAAAAGATCATTAATTAATTTCCCATTCAAAAGCGTACAGTGAACGTGGATTTTTCACAGAAGCTTAGACAGGTGATGACTTCGAGTTCCCGAAGCAGCCTTCGATAAAAGAAAACAATTCAAATGAGCTGATTAATTGCTCGCAAAATGATGGGGAAGTTAATTGGGATCTACAGACCCGAGTCTGAGGCCTCTCCTAGAAGCCATCAATAACGAAGTAGGATTCTAACAAGGGGATCACCTTGAAGTATTCAAGTTTCTCAAATCCTTCTTCCCCCTTCTCAATCGGCCGCTTCTATCTCCGTCTGTTCTGACGTCAAGGAAGCCCCATGCCATGAGCCTGGGGCAAAACTACTCTCTTATCGACCTAATGTTCTATAATTTTCCTTCATCGTTTCTTTGTCTTTCTTGTTTTCTTCTTGTGTCTCCTGATAGAGATGTGGAGGTGAGTTGTTGGTAAAATATTTGTTGTTGATAGTGTTCTTGTTGTTGGTGTTGATGATGAGGGTTATTTCGGCTTTGTTGTTCTTGCCGTTGTTGTTGCAATATCCTGCAGCGCATTTGTTTCGGTTGCGAGAAGCTGTCGAGCTCAAAACTGAGAATGAAAAATTTAACATCTCCAGAATCTGTCACAAATTCGTTCCTGCACCATGGGTACGAACGGTGCGAGTCAGGAGGGAAAGTGAGAATATAGAGAAATAGACTGATATAGACACTCCAGCTCGTTCAATCGCCCTTCGTTTGCCTATCTCTTTCTACCCTTGCGGATGCTTTACATCGTTGCCTCATGTGTTGGTGTTAGTGTTGCCGAGATAATAAATTCAAAATGATTTTCAGGACATGCGATGGCGATGGTGACGTCGAGTGTCGAGTCTGTGGAGAGGAAGTGCACGATTAGCAAGGATTAGAAAAGCAAATAAATTTTATTGGCAACTCTGAATATTTGCAGCAGGCATAGCTCTTAAGGAAATCATGCTGGTTTAGTTCTTGTGGAAATTTTACGAATTTCTCGAGCATATTGGAAAAGTGGAAGAGTTTCATAATACCCCATAGAAATCGTATCGAAGCCTTGGTACTTAAGTTGAGAATATTAGCCACCTCAGTCTTATTCATATATTTGTTCGGGCCTAACCGCAAGAGCTCGGTGGAGACAATCACACATACGATGAGGGAATAATATATGGACGCATATTACGAGAAGCAATCGCACAAGTGACGAATGGCCTTCATTCGACGTCGGCGGGTGGGATATCGATTGAGTTGTGCCCATCAACGTCGGGGACCTGGCTCACGAGTGAAGAAGTGTCGTGTGGCGAATGTGCGAAAAGATTTATGTTCGCGGGGTTCGTGTGAATCGATTGGGACGGATTTTTTTTAGCGCCTCTGCGACAGGACGTCGAATAAAGTCATCTCCATTCGTCTATCCGTTTATTTAATTAATCTTCTTGAGGAGCCCAAGCAAAACCCAAACAAAACGAAGAGAAACCCGGCTCACGCAGGACACGTCGCACCACCCGTTGATCCTTGATCACATGACGAGGGGTCGAGAGCGACCGGATCCCGGGTCCCTCTCATCGCATGTCAAATCAAAATGACATTAAATCATCGTTATTAGCAATCGACGAAGGTCTGAAGGACACGTGCCACGCCTTCCACTTCGCTTTCGTCATTGGATCCTTGTCTTGCGTGCGCCTGGCAGCTGGAATAAATTTTCTCAGAGCCACAGACAAACAGTTGGACGGACAAATTGAAGACCGAAGGAGGAATGCAAGAATAAACAGGGTAGCGAACGGAAATAAAAGCGAAATCCCAAAGAGTGAGACGAGAACGAGAAAAAGTGTTGGTGCGAGAGGAAATGTCGTTGATTGAAATCGTTGCTGATAAATCCGTCATTTGACACTTCATTATGGAGGCTGGAGCAACAGCAACATCACCAACCACACCAACAACAGTGCCAACAACATCAAGAACAACAGCAGCAAATCAATTTCGCATCCCTCACGCACCATCCTCTCTGCCCGTCTGTCTGTCTATCTCTCTCAGTATCTGTCTGTCTCCCTGGCCCGGGGGAGAATTTTTGCCTAAATGTCGTTGAGGATTCTACAGCAACAACAATAGCAACAGACCGCAATAGAAAAAACAACAAGGATGTCAACGAGTGCGAAGCAATCACGCCGATAGCGAAGCGAAGCGAGGGAGACGGCAACATCGTCTGTTACGCAAATTAATCGATTGCCTGCTTCTGCGAATTCTTGCTTCCGATTTATTTTGATTTGTGTTTGTCTTCGCCTTGATTTTCTCCTCCTACGTATTCCTCCGGCGCTTCGCTTGTCTCCTACTATTTAGTGTCCACCATCTCTCTTTCTCTCTCTTCATCTCACTCTGTCTCTCTACTTCTCCATTTTTGTCTCTCTCTTTCTCTCACTCGTCGATGTCGCTATCGGTCGAGAAGCAATTTCGTTAAAATGTTTCGCAAATCCTTCGTGGAAGCCGAAGAAGTCCGTAAGCATTGGCGTAAACATTTGACGGAAGGCCGTAGCGATAGATAGAGAGATAGAAGGGAGAAAGAGACAGAGAGGAACAGAGATCGATTGGTGCTACAAGTGGGGAATGGCTGTTAAAATGGCTTTAAAACTGAAGCCACCTCGAACGGGAAATAATGTTCCAATTCTCACGAGTTTGATGTAAATTCGAATCGATGGAGTGCAAAAATTCCGATAAATGTTCAATGGGTCATGCCAGAGGAAAAGAGAGTGGGAGTTCGAAAATTTGTCTCAACAAGCGGTTCGAAGATGTCTCCAAATAAAAAGCTGAAAAGATGAAAAATGCAGACTAATTAAACAATCAAATTATATGAGATTTTTTAGAGACTATGAGGTCTTATTGAGTAGACCTTACAGTTTTTATATACCCAAACATATCTGTAATATGTCTAAGCTCTAAGCTCTAAGATGGACCCCATCTTGTACTGTGCTAATGACCATCAACAGTCCACCCACAGAGACTTAAAGAGCTGCTCCATTAATGCCACCCCAACCCCACTACCGAACGTGGGCAACTTCTGGAATTTCCGAAATTCTCCTGGCTACATCTCAAGTGTTGACCCATTAATATTGATGACAGAATTACGAGAGTCGGACACAACGACCAGATGATCTAATTATTTTCTTGCGATGCGAGCAAACATCGTCGCAGAAACCCACACACACATACAGTTTCTCCCTCTCTTTCACTCTCTCCACTCAGAACATACGTAATTGTGTTCTACTTACGCCATCTTTCTCGCAATTGCTTGGCCTTCGTCTTGCGTCCTTGGAACTGCACACATGTGGCTTGGCTTGGTTTGGTTTCGCCTAATCGATGGATGGATGGGGTTTCGAGAGCAAGATGTAATCTTAGTGGGGGCTTCCGTCACGTTCAATGGGATAGGAGGAGGTGTTGTTGTAGATCCGGTGTTCACTCCATCTGTCGGCCGATGGCAGGTCGGTGGGAGACAGGACATCTGAGGCATGACAACGTTTGTCCGGCTCTCGGACGGACACAAAATTCCGGTTCATGGTTTTATTATAAGAACAAGTGTTGTGTTCACGATGTTCGAGGGACATGCCTGATAATTATTGTGACACCACACAGCTCCAAATAGCTACATGGTATGAAGATCCATGAACATGACCATGACGACGATGATGAAGATGATGATAGGACATACTTAAATCACTGAATTTTGCTCGAAATCTCAACCAGGACAAACATAGTTGTGTTGAGAAAATTATCTCACATCTAGAGAAATACTTGATTTCCATTAGTTTTCGAATATTATATCGATTTGAAATGTGGGAAACTCAATGAAGTTAATGTCAAGGGATATTAAAAGTATGAATAATTTGTCGAGAATTTTCGAAATCTTACAAAATTTCACCACAACTAGTCTTCTACATTTCATTTCCTCATATTATAAGATCTTGATAGGTTCATTAAAATTTAATCAGCAACCCAGGAGCCGATTTAATTGCAGTCATTAACTTGAGTTCTCTTCGTTCTAGTCGATGAGCCATCTCATCACTGCAGATGTATGCGTGACTTCATTTGTGTGTATGTGTGTAATTCATATAGAATTAATCCAACACGTAATCCTTACATCTGAGTCTCATCAAAACTCATTGTTGTTATTATGATTTTTGTTGTTATTGTTATTGCTTTTATTTCTATAGCTTCGGTGATCCTTGTTCTTCGATTCACCATGGAATTTGGTGTCATCATCAATTTGTGTTCATTTCTTATCGAACGAGTGTCGTGTATCGAATATTTATAGAAACGTTCACATACACAATCATACGCTGTAAGACTGTGCATAGAAACATCTCAGTGGACTTGTCTCGAATGCACGTCCTTCGAATCAATTCAATCGCATGAAATGTCCGATGACAACTTCCGGCTGAAATAGATAATTGTTCTGAATTTTCTTGTCAACAGGTAAGATGGACGATTGATTGCTTAGAGTGGTGGAGGGAAACGTTTACTTGGGATTTGTCAATTGGCCTGGATGGAGACTAAAATCTAAAATTATGCAAAAAATAATAACCTACAATTTATTTTATATCATGAAATTGTACGAATATTTGTGGATAAGATTACAAAATGGGGTCTGGGATTTAAAAAATTGTCTTTTGGATATTACATGTTTATTAGTCACATTTTAATCCTCTTCCTTCAATTCTCTCTTTGTAGTATCAGCCACCAGCAACCTCATAGCCAAGCACGAGCCGATGTTCATATCGCGGTCGGAGACTTTCAAATTCGTCTCGGGCGAGACCATTGTATTGCCATGTGAAGTCGCCAACACCGGTGAGTAGAGAGGCGTGACACTGGGGCGGGTGTGCATCACTTATCCGAGAACTCAACATGGGGCCGGGCTGATGGAACCACAAGGTCGACTCTTCATTGAGTTCGACAACGAAACAAACAACCCGAAAACTTTCAGATAAATACCGACACATGCGTTGAAGAGTTAGCACAAAGCATCCAGAGAGAGAAAGAAGAGTGGTGCGAGACAAAGAACTCACTCAGGTTATCGTCATTCGGGGGCGTTGAACAGGGACAAAGAATGAGCAGAGAACGAGAGCGTATGTTGTGAAGGACGATGATTGAATGAAATGTGGGCGAACGACACGATATAACTTCGTTCGTCCACCAAGAGGAAGGGGACGAAGGGGTTCTTGAAGCGGAACTCAACAATTTGGAAGGAGGGCAGTGAGTGGAGAAAAGAATTGCGTTGTAAAAATCATATTCATTGCATAGCACCAGCTTCATCACATACAATATTTTCTCTTCATCCGCCTTACTTTTTCTCTCTTTCCCGCGTGTCTCTCTCACACCTATCTCCCTCACACGTGTCTGCCTCACATCTGTCTTTGCCACACTCCTCTTTACCTCTGGAGTCGTAAACATCACATTTGACTTTAAAAATCATTCTTATGCCTGGCGTAAACTGTAAAAGGTTAATTGATTGGGGTTTGGAGCTTCTCACTTAGCAGTTATGTGGAAAACCTCTAGTCCTTGCTTCGTTATTGCCTCCTCCCCACCTTCTCATCAACGTCCCCTACCACGCCACGGTTGATGGAAACTGAGTCGACTCCGCGTAGGCCACGTGTAAATTTATGCGGCTTTAATAAACCTGCCCACCGTTCGCACATTTCCACCCGCCCCCTCGTGGACCACGCCGTAAAATCGTCTCGCCCAGAAATCTCGTCGGGCGTGAGTGATGCGTGACGCTGAGGAGCACGTGGGACGGACCACGCCCTCCGTAAACGAGCTGATGTGTGTCGAAATGACTTTAAATTCATCGAAAATCGGTTGAAACCGTGTAGTGGAAACAAAATAAAACAAAGTAAAATCCAAAGGATTCCCAAAAAAAGAATGTCTTCCTTCAACGACGCCCACCTCGCCACATCAAATACTCGACAACGCCGAAAAATAAATAAATTTCCTCTTGGCGAAAATGAAAAAATCGCTTTTATGAACGTCATCAATTTTTAACGAATCAACCGCAGACTTGAAGTCTGGAGGGCGCGGCGGTTTCGGAGTCACGTTGTCGGGAGTTGACTCAGCCAGGCATAAAAACGTCATTTTTTAGCGAGGGAAGAGGAAGAGAGACGGATGGATGGAGGGAGGGGACAAAGGGGAGACGAATGAAGTGGAGTCTTTAATTTTTCAGAGAAGCTCCTTGAGATTGGCATAAAAAACAACATAAAAATGAAAACGTGATGCGATGGTGATTCAGGGGCGGATGAGAGAGAGGAATAGAGGGGGAGAGAAAACGACGGATGTCGAGAATGTGGCCGAGGTAGAAAAGGAGGAGTCAGACGAAGCTACCTCGAAAACAAATTAAATGAAATCTCGAGAAAATACCTGCGCCAAGATGAGAAGACGACGCGTGAAGAGGGAGCAGGATAACAGAGTATGACGAATAGCTGGATTCTAAGTCAAATAATGAGATGACGAAAGATTAGTGTGAATGAGAAGAAATACCATGGATGAAAGGAGAAAAAGAAACAAAAGAAAAGAAAAGCAGATGCCCGAGGATGGAAAGGGAAATGAATGAGAAAATATGGAGTGACAACTCGATAAGAAGTAGAAGGAGATTTATAGGATACAAAAAAGGAGACAGAAATAGAAAAACCAAAGGAGAGGGGGAGAAGTAGGGAAGGACCTGAGATTCAAGTACCATTGACACGTTGATGCGCCTGTGTGTGAATCTTTGTGAGTTGTGCATATATATATTTGAAATCGTAGTACGTTTCATTCTTGAATTCTGTTGTTTAATAATTTATTTTTCTGGTGCTCCACAAGTCACCATGCCATCAATTGTTTGCCTGCCAAATATTTGCTCAATCTCACTCTTGCACTCATTCCAACTACGTCTCTCTCTCTCTCTCTCGGTCCCTCTCAATTTTTGTGTCCCGTTCTCTCGATTGGGTTTTATGTTTATTGACTCAATGGGTCTTTGAGTGGAATTTCGACAATTCACAAATATTTGTCAGCGACGGGAAGTCGAACAATCGACAAACATTTCGTCCGAGCGATCTATCAAAACTCAGGACCACGTTCAACCGAACGACATGGGAGCTGTGGGTCGTGCATAGGACGACCGGCAGGAGCATTCAATCAAAGTCCTCCTGCAGCTTCTCGAGGTTCGAGTGCGATTTGCCGTTCTTCTTCTGGCCATTACTTCTCAACACGTTTCTGCTGCTGGTCGTCATCAACAGCTTCCTTCGTCGAACTTTTCCTTCGATGTCCCTTTTCTTTGTCATCCTTTTTCTTCATCGTTCACTTCTCCTATAATGTCATCCTTCTTGCTCTCCATCATCCTTCTTCTTCTTCTTCTTCTCCAACTTCCTCGTCTTCTGCGATGTCGTCCATCGTTTCCGGTTCCTCTTGGAGGATGTTGTTGTGGTCGTTACTTTTGTTATTTTTGTGCACATGGCGATGGACACATTGAGACATGAGAAATCGTTGGTAATGACACAGTGAACCAACAATAGCAACAATAAACTCGCCAGCAGCAACATTAACAGCACTTAAGCCAGCACTAACAATAGCATACAGCAAAAACAACTTGTCCTCTTGCTACTGAGACAAGTGAAATAATGAAACAACAACAACAGCAGAAACATTGAACAGAACATGAACATCAACAACAATAACAATAACAACAAGAATAATATTAACAACAATGAAAAACATTGACAACAACAAGAACAACAATGGAAAACATGTGCAATAAGTAAACCGCAGAACGCCTCAATTTCCGGCGTTTGTCTAGAGGAAGCCTAGAGCATACAAACTAATACACACACATACATATAGCTCAGTCACACATATCTACACATCCTTCCTTCCGTGAAGAACGCAAGTGTCTGATCGCTGCAATAGGCAAACATTTCCTGACCTCGCGCTGAGGCGGAAATGCAGAAAAAGCTTTTCAAGGGACGGACGGAAGCCAGCGGGAGGGACGGACAGCGAACAGACAGACGGATGGAAGGATAGACCGAAGGATGGAAGGATAGACCGGCGGAAGAATAGATAGACAGACAGACGGCAGGCAGACCGACGGATGGCAAAAACTCCGACAGAGGCGGCAACGACCATCCGATAAATGGACAGACGATCGGACGAATGTGTGGACTGCAGGGGGAACAATCTGAAGGCGGGGCAGACTGAAAACGGGACAGACATAGGTAGGTAGGATAAACTGAGTGCAGGACAGACTGAAGGCGGTACAGACTGAACGGGACTTCAGTATGGACAGAAGGATGGCCAATCCTTGGACAGACCGTCCGACAGACAGCCAAACGGACGGACAAGGATCCTGCATTAAGGGCCTCCATCACAGGACGAATAGCCGTCGGTGTAGTTTTTGGCTTAAACTGGCTTTTACACAAATGGCCGAATGTTTCGGTATGGCTAAGTGTTTGTGCACACGCACTGACACACACACATACACACAAATGCATACAGACGCAAATTGCATGCCCGACATGCTGCTAGTCTCTAAAATATATTACATTTTGGCCGATATAATAAGATACTGGCCAAAGATAAACGACTTTATGGTCGAGCCGCAACGGCGAATATTGCTTTTGCCAACTACAATAGGAGAGAGAACCTGATGGTGAATAGGGATTGAGGAAGGTAAAGGATGTGAGAGGGTAAGAGAGAGAGTATGGGATAGTATGAGAGCGGGAGAGAAAGCCAATAAAACATTGCACTAGTTGAAGTAGAAGGGCCGTTTTTGTTCCGTGAAAAGTTGCCCTGATAAGTTTTTCTTCGCCTTCGTTCTGGCTTCTTGGAATGTTTTTAATTAAACGTTTTTGGAGTTTTCTGTCAAGTGCTTTTGACTTGACCGCCTTCA
The DNA here is from genome assembly GCA_017309665.1 of Coelopa frigida. Classification (NCBI taxonomy): domain Eukaryota; kingdom Metazoa; phylum Arthropoda; class Insecta; order Diptera; family Coelopidae; genus Coelopa; species Coelopa frigida. The sequence goes on along the minus strand of CM029561.1, from coordinate 15,415,369 downwards.
TTTTCTCGGCTTCTCATTTGCATATTCTCCCTACTTCGGTTATTGCTTCTGCAGTTCAACACATCTGTAGTGTTATTTTTCTGCCTTCCGTCTCTTTTATTTATTTCTTGCCTCCGTTTCTCTTGAAGATAATAGTTTCATTACCGCACATGTTTCTCCGTACGTACTGTCGATCTCCGTCTTTTGTCGGTCAGTCTGTCATGATATCTCCTCCCTATGCTCTGCATATTTGAGGATACATTTTTGGTCTAAGAACTTCTCGAACGTTATCTCCGGTTGAATATCTCTGAACACTATAATCAGCTATTGTTTTTAAAATTCATGAATTTAGTATGAATCATGAAAACTTTTATTATTTTTTTTATCATTTCACCAAACTATGAAAAATATTCCCTCATTAAACTTTTTAGTTGTTGTTCTCGTATTTTATCTGTATTACAAGAACTTCTCGCGGCTATAAAAGCGAATGGCATGCAAGGAAACAGAAAGAGAGAGGGACAGATCGATAGAGGCTGGGGTGAAAAGAACTGAACTGCTGAAATTGAGAGCATCACAGTGTTCATGTAATTGAAGCCACAAATTTTGTGCACAGACAGAGCACAGTAATCAGAATGAGGTGGGAAGAAACGAGAGAGAGAGAGTGAATGGGAGATTGGTGGTAAGGGATGGAGGGTGGCAAGAGGAGACCTCCTCAAACAGAAAATTAAATGCGAGCCTCGCTCGGCTCCACGAGGTACACATATTTAATTGCGAATGGCAGGTGGGGCAGGGGATGCTGGGGGAGATGGCGAAATTTTAAGGATAGAAGGCGAGGATGAGGCAAGGCGAAGAAGGTGAATTTAATTATTTCGGTGTCGCTTACAGCGAATCGATTTCAATTCGATGAGCTAACGATAGGCCCCCAAGGGTGAGAGAGAACTTGAAGGCAGTTTCTCTCGAAGGAGCTTCGAGTGTTCTCAATTAAGGATGATCCTTGAAGTTGTTCAGGTAAAGGGAAAATAATAAATATCTGCCAATTAAGGCGAAATAAAATATTATTCAATTTTACCAGATTTTTTTCGCCGAGTTTTCACCATGTTTCACAATCGGATTGAACCTCGATTCCTTATCAAGAGGAAGTTTATTTTCGGGTCCATTTTTTTATATCCTCATGTGAGCCTCTCAATGCTTATATCATTCGCATCATTTATTTCAGACTTTTCACGGAATTCCACCTCAGCGAAATCCGATTATTTCAACATGAATGCTATTCGTGATGATCACCTGGAGTTGAAATTCCGTCGGCATCTCGTTATTTATTTCATTTGGGTGAAAAAACATCGACAACATCATAATCGCATGTTTAATTATAATTCACATCGATTGAAAACGCATAGAGAAGGAGAAAAAATACAGAGTTAAGGCGAATCATTATCATGAAGTTGTACTCAAACATTCAATGGGGAAGAAGCGATGAGGATCAAATATTGTAAATTGCAAATTTTCAACCACCATCGCAAACTCACAAACGCATACACACGTGTATATAAATGTAAATGCCTCCACCTACATATATACCGTTAGCATACGTATTTGTTTATGCAAACACAAATGGAAATGCGATAAAAAGAGGAATCTTGATGAAAACCATGGCATACAGGGAAGTCAGGAAAAGAGATAGGGAGAGGGAAAAGAGAAAGAAGAGAGGGGCGAAAGAGAGAGAGGGACAGTCGGACAGAGATGACGATTCTAACACACCTCAAAACCTCGCAAATTGAAGTGAAGCGATTCCATTTGATGTGCGATGGCTTTTCAATGTATCTGCCTGTCTCGCTCTCTCTCTCCTTCCGATCTTCCTTCCACACATCTACATATGTACGTACTGAAGAAGCAATTCATATGTCGTTGGAATGCGGCAGACGTCAGCGACATCTGCATAAAATTGCTTCATATAAAAGGGAGCCAGGACAGGAGAAAGGAATCTATCTATTGGAATCAACAGTCAAAGAGAGTGAAGTAAGGGAAATGAGAGACAGGGAAATGAAATAGAAGGAGATAGATAGGGAGATAGGGTAGAGAGAGCGACAAAGAGGAACTTCCTCTTTGCAATTATATTGCGAATGTTTTTCGAGCTCAACATTTCATTATAGTTCATCGTGCGAGTTGCACGAGTGGGTGTAAGGGGCACATGAAATACTTCATTATCGGTAGATTAGGTGTCTCTGTATTAGTGTGAGGAGTAGCTTGATACTGTATGTGTATGTGAGGAAAATGTTCTTGGTGGATTCCACAAACAATATTTCCTCTAACGTATGGACGTTAATCAAATGTTGATAGTAATGATGTTGTTGGTTGTGTTTTAGTTGCTGATAAAGTTAATGAAGTCGCCGCTGTTGTTGTTGGTGACAATGATGATGACAACCCTGATAATACTCTTTTTGTTGTTGATAAAACTCTCGTTGTCAGGGTTAGATGTTGATCACGATGTGGCTGACGATGTTTCTCGTGGATGTTTATGGCAACAATAAGATTTTTTTATTGTTGTTTTTCTTGTTGCTGACATCCTTCATCTCGTTGCTGGTGGTGACGATGTTGTTGTTTATCAAAATGAATTTTATAGCTTATGTTGCTATTGGCTATTGGTTTTGTTGCTGACGTCGCCATCGTTGTTGTTGTTTGTTGTTACTCTGCTCTCGCTGCAGGTGAGTGATCGGGGTGTCAGACGAAGATGCTTTTGACACCTGCTCGAAGCTTTGTTGTCTTCACATCGGCCACCTGCGTTGTTGCTGTTGACTCTGACGTTGACTCTAACGCTGACGTACGTTGTTGGCGCTGACATCAACGATGTTGTCGATGAGTGCTTGTCAGTCGCTCCTCCATCTCCTTCTCCTTCTCCACCTCATCTTCCCCCACCTCACTCTAACCCATCATTCTCCCTCTAGTGAAGCCCGAGTCAGCGCCTGACGACGCGTGGTTTTGCGGATTTTGCCGACAAATTAAAAGGAAATTTTATTCTAAATAAATATATGCATAAACGGGTCCTCGTGCCAAGTTCATCGACGGCTAGAACAAGCATATGTCTGGCGGCGTGGACGGTCGGTGGGGGAAGTGGGGGGCAGCGTTTTCTATTTCGGGGTGGCTGGAATGCAAATTGACATATCTGCCCACCTTTGTGGCTCCATCGTCGACGTCGCGACGACGTCAAGAGACGCGAAATTGATTTTCTAATAAATTTAAATGCGAAAAGAACTTTTAATAGATTTGCAAACAGCACGACGGCCCCTTCTCCCTTCTCCCGACTTCTCCTACTCTCTTGTTCCCCTCACCAGGGCACACCAGGGCGCACCACCAGCAGAATTCTGTCTCCGTCGTGCTCGCGCTCAATCATCGCATTCATTCGAATTGCCGTTGGGAAGCTCAATTATGTCGGCGTCTCTCTGTCTCTGTGTGTCTTTGAGTGTCTATGTGTGTGTCTGAGTGGGTGTGTGTGCGAGCGACACGAGGGGCGGTGGGGCGTGTGAGTTAAACGGAAGCTCCACTTCATTAGCGCACAATAAACAGGGCTCATCCCTCGGGCTTGACGGTGGGGTAGCGATTGAAAATTGAAAACGCCTTGAATGAGTTCCATTGCAAAGGAAGCCACTGATTAAGGATTCCGAGCAACCGCACACCTCCTTACACGCAATAGCACGAACACACATACATAGACCTCAACATAACCTCCTTCACATACACACACGCAACCATACTGAGGGTTTTCCAAGATATGCATTAAGCGGATGTCACTCGCTGATGATCGAATCTCGAGCTCAACTCCAGACCGATTGCCGAAGGTTCAGGGGGAGGAGAATGAGAGTGGGAGGTGGAAGGAGGGGGATAATGAGAATGAAAGGGAGAAGGCGACACTGTGAAGAGGACGCTTCGAGGATGTCTTCCATGTGGAAGCTATTGATGACGACTTTGTTGACAGGATCCAGCAGCAAGTGGGAGTCCTTTCTGAGGATGTTGGTGAATGCGATGACAGCGAAGGAGACGAACTAGAGGGAGCATGAGAGATAGAGATAGTGAGAGAGGGAGAGGGTGGTATAGAGAGGGTGTTATAGAGATAATAATATAGAGATAATGAAAGAGAAGCAAGAGTGAGATGTAGTACGGAATCGAGAAATCGATTGTCAGGTGAAGACAGCAGGGAGAAACTGATGAAGTGCCGACGGTTTCGAATGGCAGAAAGTGTGAGAGGCTAGAGCGGGGTTTGCAAGGACACGAAGAGAACTGGATGGAGGAGGATAATCAGTTGTAGACACCAGATGGAACTCCAACAGCGGTTGAGCGCTGGTAATAACTTTTTGATGCGATGATTTCTGATATCAGACGGCATCCACCGCAGAGCGTAAGAGGAGAGATATTCACAAACTCATCGAGATCAAGAGGCGGTGTAGAGAGGGCGTCAAAGACAAGAAACGACACAGACAGACATACATCGACATACACATAGATTTATAGACAGACGTCGGAGGACGGAGATGGGGCGATAGCATAAGTGGAAAGCAATTATTAATCGAACTATGGGATTTCCATTTCTGATGATAAACACAAGGTCTGCAGCGCTCTCAATAGTAATGAGAGACGAGTAGAATTCACAGCTGGGGCTTGACCTGGAATGCCAATCAAGTGTCCTTCGATGAATGGGAGAAGCTCGATGAGGAGTTAGAGAGAAGCTCGATGAATAGTTGGAGAAAGTTCAATGGAAGCGGCCTTGGGAACATCAAAGTCCATACTCAATACTCGGTAGAGGTTTCTCGTCTACTCAAACCACGGGAAAGATTCCTCGAACCTCCTCTTGCCAGGACTTCGAGGCATCGTCTGCCACGACTCGGCGGTCACCGGAGAGTAAAAGCCATCGACAGATGCCAAAGGACCAAGCCCTAATGAGCTTAAGTTTCGAGGACGACGTCCTGGATGTGAGAGCAGGCGTGGGTGGACCAATGAACGAAAGGACGGTCGGACGAACGAGGATCGCAGAAATAAAACGAGCGAAAAATAGTTGCACATGCAACTAATTGAAAGGTTCGCTAATTGCAGCAGCAGAATTTGCGGTCGCTGGATGCAAAAGCCGGCAATTAAATTCCACAGCCACAGGACGAGTGCGGGAACGACAAGCAAAACGAGGCGAAACGAAATGAAACGAGACGCAAAATGCGTCAAAAACTGCAATTAACATCTACCCATCTCGCTCACTCACTCTTCTCTTTCTGAAATACTTTCTTGCATCTCGTCAGTTGGTCCTTTGGGTCGCTGGTCTCGCTTTGAATTCGACGTTTTGATCCTCGCATTCAACGTTCTTGCGCTCATTTTTGTTGTCCTTATGCTCGTTGTCCTTGCAGATCCCTTCGTCGTCGCCTGGAAGCGCGGCATCGCCATCCTCACCGCCGGCTCCGTGAAGGTGACGCCCGACCCCCGCGTGCGCCTGGTGAATGGCTTCAATTTGCAGATACGTGACGCAGTGCCCCAGGACGCCGGCGATTACATCTGCCAGATCGCGACCATGGAGCCGCGCGAAATCACGCACACCGTCGAAATACTGGGTGAGTTTACTTTTTAGTACTGGAATGTGTCATTTCATAGGTTTTGTAAAAATCAAAACAAAAAAGATATACATATAATTAATTTTTTTATTTTATATTTTATTATAATTATATTTTTATTGTTTATTACTAGACTATTGTTTTAAATAGTAAAGAAGCCTGGTAAATATGAAATTGAACCTTGAGAAACTGACGATTTTATATATAAAGGCAAATATTTATGTATCCTGTCTCAAAATTGAATATTGACCAATTAGTTATAAAATGCCGATTTAAATGCACTCCTGTGGAATTAATTTCTGAGGAATATTTGCATGAA
>CM029561.1:15377589-15409386 GCA_017309665.1 Coelopa frigida | reverse complement strand
AATTAGTGTCGCATCAGAGATCGTCAAATTATGTAAATGCCAGCAGTAAAACGGGTTCTCCTCTCTCTCTCTCGCTTTCTTTCATATACACTTTCATCGAAGATGAAAATGGGAAAAGCGAATGTTTTTGCACTTAATCGGAATTCAATGAAGTTTTCGGTATTGGAGAATTCGCTTGCAAAAAGCTTCAATTTAACTACTTTCTCTTTCTCTCTTCCGAATGTCGGTACGTATGAGTCATATATTCGATATGCCAGAAGTCCAATCACTCTCTGATGACTCACTTCTCATTTCATGCATTCGATAAATCTTACGATCCGAAACTCATTTCTGGCCCAATACGAAACTGCAGGGCGTATTCGTGTCATATGAGCTGCACCTGAACGAACCGAATTTTATGATATTTATGAATACTTGTGATATTGATGAAAGGGATCATCAATGAAGATCGTCCTATGAATCGTCTATTCTATATCATCATATCAAGCTTTGTACGCTAGCGAAATTTCTTTCTATTGTCTGGGATATTCCATTTTTTTAAATAACATTTTGCATCTGTTTGAGCAATATCATCCTTCTCTTCGAAGAATATCCTTCACCCTTTTACTTAATATCCTGCATCTGCTTTCGGAATATCCTGCATGCCCTGAAACTGTGTTATATTCCCCTCTCAATAACACAATCACAATTCTCAAGCAGTCAATGAACGCCAGCCACCAACACGGACGAGTCCACTCGCCTTTCGTTCGACTACCACCTACCGCTCGTCGGCCACCGCCACGCCCACCGAAATGGTGAAAAACTTCACTTCAAATCAGAAGTTCTGCTTGTCATTGTTATTGTTGTTATTCTTGCTGTTTTTGTCGACGATAGTTGTCCTCATTATCGACAATTTACCGGCAGTAAACTTTCACCAACAACTACAGCAACGACAGCTACAACTAAACCAACATCAGAAGTAACACAAATATAGCAGTTATCGTAGTAGTCGCTGTTGTTGGTGCTATTGCTGTTCGACTAATGCGTTGAACAATTTTTACTCCTTTGAGTCGTCGCCGTTCACTTGGCTTCGCTTCCACCACCCACTTCCACCTGCCCCATGTCACTTCCGTTGTTGGCTCGGCGAAACTTTGGCGCCGCTCTACACGCTCTGTGCGTGTGTCTGTGTGCCGTACACATGTCTCCGTTGGTTTTTATTACTTGTCGGATTTCTTGTTAATTTTTACGAGTTTCCTTGAAATTGAGTTTTCTCCCTCTTTCTCTCCCTTCATCTCTGCTGTGAACCATTCCGATTCCCTACGAATCGTTCGAACCATTTCGATCCCATGTTATCGGAGTTTTATTTCCTTTTGCCGTTTCTCCATTTTGTTTGTCAATTAGTGTCGCATCAGAGATCGTCAAATTATGTAAATGCCAGCAGTAAAACGGGTTCTCCTCTCTCTCTCTCGCTTTCTTTCATATACACTTTCATCGAAGATGAAAATGGGAAAAGCGAATGTTTTTGCACTTAATCGGAATTCAATGAAGTTTTCGGTATTGGAGAATTCGCTTGCAAAAAGCTTCAATTTAACTACTTTCTCTTTCTCTCTTCCGAATGTCGGTACGTATGAGTCATATATTCGATATGCCAGAAGTCCAATCACTCTCTGATGACTCACTTCTCATTTCATGCATTCGATAAATCTTACGATCCGAAACTCATTTCTGGCCCAATACGAAACTGCAGGGCGTATTCGTGTCATATGAGCTGCACCTGAACGAACCGAATTTTATGATATTTATGAATACTTGTGATATTGATGAAAGGGATCATCAATGAAGATCGTCCTATGAATCGTCTATTCTATATCATCATATCAAGCTTTGTACGCTAGCGAAATTTCTTTCTATTGTCTGGGATATTCCATTTTTTTAAATAACATTTTGCATCTGTTTGAGCAATATCATCCTTCTCTTCGAAGAATATCCTTCACCCTTTTACTTAATATCCTGCATCTGCTTTCGGAATATCCTGCATGCCCTGAAACTGTGTTATATTCCCCTCTCAATAACACAATCACAATTCTCAAGCAGTCAATGAACGCCAGCCACCAACACGGACGAGTCCACTCGCCTTTCGTTCGACTACCACCTACCGCTCGTCGGCCACCGCCACGCCCACCGTCAGTGGCCACCTCTCGGACCGATTTTTGTCGCTCACAATGCACACGATGTAAACTCCTCCATGCAATGCAACAACATTCAATTCGCCGGAGAGCTCCTTGAATGAAGGAGGGCGGCGGGTGCGGCCGGGTCGTTGCTCAAAGTTAACGAATGCAATTCGTAATGCGATGAATGCGTGGCGAACGAAATTGAATCTTTGACGAGTTGGCGGGGATGACACGACAAGGACGAAGGGCGAACGACGTGGGACTCGGGTCGAGGACGACATCATCCTGTGTGAAGAACTCGCAAATGAACAGTTCGTTGAGGAACTGGAGAGTGCTGTGTTGTGTAACACAGACAACAGTAACAGCAACAACAATCGGTTATATCGACAGCAAGAATAATAACAACAACAAGGATGAACGACTCCATTGACAACAACAACAACAAACAATGGATTGAAATAACAATAACGTGAACGCAACAATGGAGCAATTCGTGCATTGAACCAAAAAGCTAACTCCATGCAGTTATCCCGCATCCTTTGTCCCACGAACATTGTTGTCGTCTCTATTTCTCTCTCTCTTTCCCTTACTAAATCGGTGTGTGTGGCGCTTGGATGACGACGCTGGCCACTTTAATTGTGCGGAGTTTCCTTCGAGCTTCGTCCGAACAAATTAGATTGCAATAGTTTCTGAAGGACGAGCCAAGGACACGCTGGAGCCACAATGGCAGAGAGGATACAGAGATAGTGGGCGGGGAAGAGGGCTGGGGGACCCGGTTCGAGAACTATGTCCTTGTCGACATCGTATTGTCGACTGATGTGTGTGTGTTTTGAATAATTTCTCCATTTGATTTTTTGCCTCGGCAGCCTACGTCCACCTGGATGATTCTGCTTTAACCCTACTCGATCCTCCCCGTTGGTGATATGTTCCAACTGCACCTGACCCCACTGCCCTCGATTTTCCTCGCATCGCATCAGTTGGCTCGTTCTTTGCCTTGAAGTGGAAATCTCTTTAAACCTCTCCACAGCAATTTGCCAGCTCTACTTTCAATCTCCCTCTCTTCCACTCCTTTCGTTTACTCTTCTTTTTTGTCCACTCCTTTCTCTTACTCTCCTCTCTATTCCTCTCTCCATCCCTCTTCTCTTCTATCTCCCTTCCCTCTTTCGATATTTTTCTTTTCTTTCCTCCCTTTCTATCAATTCGCTTGACTAAGACTAAGGAGCTTATGCTTCTTTCCACGCTTTGTCGCTTCAGCTCACGTCATCCGATGCCCCATAGATCCCTCTAATCTCCTACTCCTCGGTTCGTGGCTCCCCCTCTTCCCTTTCCTTCTCTCTCTCACTCTTGCGACTCCCACCACCCACGAGATGACTGCGCTCGCTGGGGACTGCAGCTGACAGTGAGTGAGCGTGTAAACAGCGCCCGTTCGACTCCTCCGACCACGCCCTGACCATCCCCCACCAACGACCGCTTTATGACCAGCCATTCGCGCCATTGTCGATCTCCGTCCTTCGTCCATCGCCACCAGTCCTTGGGGTCGTCCCCCTTGGCTGCGCTCGCAACAGAAACAAAGAAATTATTATTTTCGCGGCGTTCCTTGCCACGAGATTTCTCGCCCGAGGGGACGGTGGGTGGCCGATGATTGGGGTGGGAATGAGACGAACGTTCGAACTATTGTCCTTCCCTCTCTTTCGCAGCGCTCCCTCGCCTTGTGGTCTTCGCGATTTTTCTCACAATATAATTTTCCCTTGTTCTCGTGCTTTGCACTTTCCTTATTCTTCCTCTCACATTTTCTTTCTCCCACTTACATTCTTGTTCTCCCACTCACATTCTCCCTCTCTCTCTTTTCCCGCAGATACAACATTTCGTGGACAGTGGACTCGCACACGCCAATCGAGGAGTACAAGTTGTCCTTCCGAAGGATGCCGCAAGGACACGAGCTCGACACAAAGACCATCGACCACTTGGCGTCCTCCTCCTCATCGTCCTCGTCTTCGTCCACATCGACGCTGCTGCAGATGTACGGAGGGGGCAGCGGCAGCAGCAGCTCGTACAACAACCACAACTACCGGATGAACGGAATCGGACTGAGCGGGAACGGCGGCGGCGGCGTCTACGGCAACGCCCTGCACTGGGGCCGCAACGACTGGCGCGACGTGGTGCTGCCCGCGATGCCGCTGTCGCACCACTACACGCAGGGCATGAGCTACATGATCCGCGGCCTCGACCCCGACCAACACTACGAGGCGACCGTGCAGGCGAGGTGAGTGCGCCCTCCGAGGAGTGGGGGTCGTTTAGTTTTATCCCCGAGGGGGCGTGGCGGTGACTGATTCGGCCACCTCCCGACCCCGCTCCGTCCCGCCCACAGTCGTCGGGTGACTGACCCGACGACGTCTTCAGACAATGAACTCCCAGACGCTCCTTCGAGGACGTCGTCGTTGTCGTCGTCCTTCGGCGAATCCACCTCACACAACCACTCAATTGTCCTTCTCGCCGTCAGAAACTCATATTATTTTCTCTTTCTCTCTCTCTGTTATCGTTTTATAGGAATCGCTATGGCTGGAGCGAGCTGACGCACAGCTTCGTCTTCTCGACGTCATCCAACGGTGAGTGTTGTAAACTATCGCAATTTATCCCATTCGAAGCCATAGGATATGCCAAAGGATTCCGACGGAATTCCGACAGGACTCGCACGACAAATTGCAGTCTTTGCAGCAATTGAATCTGGTTCTTGATTGCGTTCGCAATAATTCTGCATTAACTTTAATTTTTATGTTAATTCCCCAGCAGACACACACAGACACACAATCACTTGCATTTACTCACACACACGAGGCGCACTTGCATATGCAGAGCCTTTGGGGATGTGGGAAATATCGTATTTAAAATGCATTAAAATATTACGTCGGATTCGCATTAATTTCCGTCCTCAAATTACAACAATCAATTTACAATGGCGTTAAATTGCAGTTATCTTGCAGAAACAGGAGTTCCACATATACACAGACACACACAGGGACTGTGACATATGCCACACATACACGCATACATGCCACAGACATCGGGCTGACTGTCGGTGGAGACGAATCGCGATGACAAATGAAGGAACCTGGCGTAGGTAGAGTTCGAGGGGCTGCAGAACAAATTCAAAAGGACCTAAATAGATAGGAAAAGAGAGGGAAAGAGAGGGAGATAACGAGAGAGGGTGAGATGGCAACGAATAAAATCAAAGTCGTTGACGAAGCCAGAGGAGCAAAAGTCGCAAATACCTGTGATCCTTTCGGAGTCGACAATTGCAATATCAATTGCAAAAGGCAATGACAGTAACGACGGCAATAACGACGACAATAGCAACAACAATAACAAAAAAATAGCAACATCATCAAGAACAATAACAACAACATCAAGAAGAACTTGCCAACGCACGCTCGCATCACAATGCATGGAAATGCAATGGAAATTAAATGAAATTCCACAAATAAACTATTTAAAGCACATTTGATGCAGCAGAAGGAGCAGAAGCACAAAAGACCTTCACACACACACATACACACAGATGGTGCATAGTATGCGAGAGGACGAAGCAATTACTTTGTTGATATGCGAGGGACCGAAGGAGAGGGGGGGGGGGGGGGGTGGGGGAGAAACGCATTCGTATGCGGAATTATTCTTGCCGTCGACGAGGAAGAGAGCTCGCGAGCTCCTAATTGAAAGCGACATTAAGCGTCTTTGTGCAGCGACTCCGCGATGGGTGTGGCAAGGCGAAGTGAGGGGGCGTGGCGAGGTCGTCGCGTGGGCGGAGGCGGGTGAGGCGAGGCGAAGGCGGACGATCGCATCGACAGTGTCGCCAATGCGTGACGAGAGCCGACAGTGTGCGAGCGAATTTGCATGAATTGTTTGGAAAATTTGAATGCGAATTTGTATGCAAGCCATCGTATGAGCGCGATATTGGCTCCTCTTGTCTATCTCTTTATATCAATCTCACATGCACACTCCTTATCTCTCTCTCTCTCTTTCACTCACTCCCGCCTCTATCTCTTTCTCTCTCACACACACATTCACAGCCTCACTATTGGCTGCTTTAATCGCACACCACGTGAAACCTTCGCACGATCCATATTCGTATGTAAAGAAAGGAAAGACTGGAGAGAGGGACGGAGATATAGGGCCGAGCAAGTTGGAATTAATTTGCATGTTTTTCGCGGCAATGCATTTGGGATATTGAGAGACTAAGAGAGAGTATTTTACTGAAAAATTATCATCGTTGTCCTTTTCTCTTTCTTGCTCTTTAAGATCTCTCAATTTCAGGGCTGGGATCTGCAAATAATGAAATCGTAGAGAATTATGAAATCGTAGTAAGCCCCAATTTTCCATAGAATTCTATATGAAAAATGAGAAAATTGCATTAAAAATCATTTCGAAATCATAATAAAGTTGAAATTGTCAACGATCGTAGTGAAGTCCGATCTCTGTCTGTCTCTTCTTCACATTCTTTCTATCGCTCCTCCGATTCCGCTTCCTCCCTGCATTGTTCTTCTTTCCCCAAAGTCTCGAATCTATAGTGAATTTACAGAAAATCGGAATCAATTAAATATTGAATGGAATACTTGCGAACTCCTCAACTACTTCTGATGAACAATTTCTGAGACTTCTCACCACATCTTTTGGCGCTCGTAACCTATCGTTGCGTCACATACTCCCTCCCTCTCTTTCTCTGTTTGTTTCTCTGTCTGTTCCTGCTCCATGCTGTCGCCTCCAGGACGCTGACGTCAACGAATCTCAACAACAGTGGGGAAATGATGCAACCAACGGGCTATGGAGATGAGAACTTGCGTGATAAAAGGAGGGGAAAAGAGAGAAGAACTAGATGAGAAGAAATCCATTGGAAGGAATAGGTAGTCGTCGTGCAAATCGGTATAGGACGAAGTCCGGACCGAGAGTTCTGGGAAGATGTCCGAGCAAGAGTTCGGGGAACTTCTCTAGAAACAGAATATCTTCGTAATCTGCTCTGCTGTCCGTGGAACCTTCAATCCCTCTCCTTCTACCCCTCTCTACATTACCAATCTCTCATTCGACCACTCCCTACTTTTCCACCCCCCCTTTCTTCTTTTTCTCACTAGCTCTCCGTCTTCTTCCCCCATCCTCCCTCCCATTCGCTTATATTTTAACATCGCTTGCAGTCACTGCAACGGCAATATCAACAACAACAATAACAATAACTGTAATACTGGACAACAACACGACAACAAAGCATAATTTGCACAAAGCTACAAAAATAAGGAGTTTCTTTGAGAGGAAATGTGCTTGTTGTTTTTGCACGAACCAAGAGGAAACGAAGCAGGTGGGAGTGAATAAAAGTGAGAGCGAGAGGGGAAACGACAAATATTAACTCGGTTTCAAGCATGTTTTCCTGTGCGTTCAGGCACTCGAAACTGATTCAAAAGAGAAGACCATACCAGATCAGGCCAAGGGGATCAGCGTCCTTTAAGATTTCAATTTAAAAACCCAACGAGGATTCACAGAAATTCTTTCGCTTTTTTCGACCACTCCACTCTGGCCTCGTTTTATCCCTCGCAAAGGATCTTTCCGTTTGTCCTCTTGCTCATCCTTGATGAGCTCGTATTCTTCCCACGTCCTTCGTCCATTGGCACTCTGAATATCCTGGACATTCCTTTGGCGCCCGTATCCTTGGTCATCCTTGTCCTTCCCTCGCCACTCCTGACCATCTGTCTGTCGATCCGTTCCTCGTTCGGTGTCAGTCGCACGTGACAATTCGCCCTCTTCCTCCCGTCGCCCTGCGAAGACAGACGAAAAGTTTCGCAATTTAAATTCGTCCCGCTTGCAAAGGCGACGCCGAGGACGAACAGGACACGTGTCAAAACAACGAGTTGCGCTCGGAGAACGAGTTTCGAAATATTAGCTGACGAAGGTGTCCGACATCTTCTTACGCCACGTTTACTTCTCTCCCCTTCTCTCACGTTTACTTCTCTTCCTTCTCTCATCTGCAACTTGTCATCGAAGCAGTTGTTCTCTATGTGTTTATGTTTGTGTGTTTATGCGTGTTCTTGACACATTCTCAGCAACTCATCGAAGGAGGCAGAACGACATTTAATTGGAATTCCCCCCAGGATATCTCTCTCTCTCACGTTGTCCATCTATATCTCTCCAGAGACGCTTAAAGTTTTCGCACAAGTTTTCCAGATTCCTGCAGGTGCAAGATGTGCTCGATACTTGAGGATATTCATCTTGTGTTATCTTATCTTGCCTTGTATCCTCTTCTCTTGTCTTGTGTCATCTTCTATTTTCTTAAAATCTGTAATCCTAATATTTCTCATGAAGCAAGCCAGTCCCCTCTGTTTACTTTACATTTATCTTTTCTTTAGTCCTTACTTTTATTTCCCTCGATTTCCTTTCCAAGCGATTTCAATTTAGTCAGAATTTCCGGAGGACAATAAGTCGTCAGGTCGACCACGTATTGAATTTGTTTAATAAATGAAATCTAATTTTGCTCTTTCTCCCTCAAGGTCGCTCATTTTCTTTGTCTGTTTAAAATATTTATGTATGCATATCATCGATAGGTTTCAATTTTGAAATGCTCGTATTTACTTTCGAGCGTGCATTTTCCCGAAAATCCCTTCGCCAAAGACTTTTCGCTGAGCTCAGCAAAACCCTCTCCCTCTCTTTATATATGTATATGTACATATATATCTCCACTGCGCTTATATTATCTGTCCGAAGCTGTCCGGCCAAGTTGGTCAGTGGCGGTGCATGCGACTAACTGTGTATGTCTGTTTGTATATACATATGTCTGTGTGTATGTGTGTATGGGGAGGATGATATCTGTCCGCGTGTCGGTCCGTGGAAATGCAGCTGTCAAGAAATGTTTATTGAGTTTCGTCCTACGAAATATGATGACATTTCTGAATTTTTCAGAGTTGTTATTTTTGCTTCTGTTGTTGTTGCTGATGTCACCTCATTGTTGTAGTTATTTTTGTTACTGCTTCCGTAGGATTTTTGCTTTTACTCACTATATTGTCTGCCTCTCTTATAAATCAATGTCGACAATGGACGAAGCGTGGCTTCGCGAAACCGAGTTTTTTGCTCGTGGGGATTTGAATTTTGCTGATTCGCTGCACTTTCATTCATGCATTCCTCCTTTCCCCTCTCTCTTGTTCCTTCCTTCCCCCGTTCCCCTCTCTCCCGTTCCTTCCTCTCTTCTCTTAACCTTTGCCAACCCAAAAATGCATGAGAAATATTTTCCAATATTGTTCCGGACCAAAGATCAGGCGACAGGACCTCGTCGTATCACGTAACGAAATTAGCTTAGTATTGCTGCAGCGGTTCAACAGGTTCTATTCGCTCTCTCGCTTGCACACGCACACCACGTGCCTCGTCCTTGACTAACGCACTCTAGGATAGGCGAAGTGATTGGTTGGAGGACGACTCGGAGCCTAAATGCATGTGAAATAAAGCAATTTTTAATAGAATTTTCAACCCGGTTCGGTCGTCACACGGTCCATGAGGCGTGGTAGACGTGGCGGCGAGGTTTCGGCGAAGACCCAACGCAGAAGGCAAAAAAATTTCCTCTCGACAGCAGAAAAACCGCGGCTCCAGAATTGAAAATCAAATTTTCTGAATTTCACAGGCGAAAATCTCTCCTGCGGCTCCAGAACGTACACTCTCTCTCTCTCTCTATGCCTCTCCCTCTCGTTTTTCTCCCTTCTAGCTCGTTCATTCTGTCTTGTCTGTCCGATGGTCGGTCAGTCGTCCTGTCTGTCTGTCGCCCAATGGTTGTTTAAGGATATCTGCTGAATGCGTAATTTTTGCCGCATTTCGCAAACAAAACGATCGACCAAAAGAAAACCTCGAACCGGTTGCGAACTCGAGAATCGAGTTTTACCACAAAAACAGGACATTTCATTTGCCACCCGGACCCGAGCCTCGGTCAGCACCAGATTCACTAGAGTCGGAGCGGAGAGGCCATGGTCAGAGAAGGAGCCAGGTCCGAAAACCGAAGCGAATCGAGCCGCACCATCGCCGGTCGCAGGCGATGAACTTGGCTTCGGTCAGCCGGGCCGGACTCGACGCCGATTTCGCTTCAAATCCGGCCGCACTTGTCCATCGTCCATCGAGGGCGGAAATTTGCAAATTTGTAGTTTGCGATTTGTCGAACGTCGATTGTGTGTTCAAAGTTTTTGCCCGAAATTCTTTCTGTGTCGTGTCGGATTTGATTTTGTCGATAAAACACTTTGCTTGAAGGGTTGCGGAGATCTAGCAATTGGTTATTGGTGGCCTTCGGTTGGCTTATTTATCGACGATTTATCCGTTTCCGTATCGATTACAAAAAATATTTATTATTCTTAAATTCTAATTCTATGCTTCAATCCAGATACAATCCAAATAAATAATTTTCCATCGTTAAAAAAAGACGTCTTCGATTTGACCGGATGAAAAAATTGCCATCCAATTATAGCAGCGAAAATAAATGAATATTTAACGACTTCCTCCGTGTTCGCATTATTCCGGTATTATTTTGTGATTCCCCCATCTCTTTCTGCTGGGCTGTGTTTGTTGCAAGGATGCGCCTGCCCAGCCCTAATAGTGGGGGGAAAACAAAGCGTCCGAACCATTTATTTCGCTCGCAGTTCATTCAAAGCCCCAATTAAAAACCCGCGGACGGACGTCGCTCGGATGTCAATAATGATTAATGGCCCGCTTGTCGGGGACTTTCATTAAAATCGTGTCACCTCTGTGAATGGGCCGCATTGGCTCGCAATGACCCTGACGCCCGAGGCACGTCGGACGCGGCTGACAGGCGTTGACACGTTTTTAATAAACGGCATGCGAGAGTCTCTCGCTTGACATAATGCACGAAACAAGAGGAGCCAAAACCATTCCATTGGCATTCAAAAAGGAATCAGATTTGAATGAGAAGCTCAATCAGATAAGGATGATGTCTCTAAGTGTACGAGTGTGTGTGTGAGGTGCTTGACAGGTGGCCATTAGGCCGAGGGATTGCCAAACGCTGGCGTCGCCAACTCTAACGACGAGGAGGTACGAAGAATGGGGCCATCTTCAAAGGAGCCAAAATGGAGGCCACTCTGATGGGATCGCAGCTGCTCGAGGGGTCCGACTAGCTGCTGAGAGGGAAAGAGAGAGACATCTCTTATCTATCTGGGAATCTACGGGGCATGCGGTGATCAACGTTGCCAACTGTTTGCTAACCGGAATCGACATTGTGATATAAATTTTAATTGAGAAGAAAACAACAACAACAACAGCACAGCACGACATCTTCAAAGTTTCTTTAGATTGCACTACGAAAGCTATTTAAGAACCCCGCACACACGTCCCCTCTCTCTCTTATTCAACAGCACCCGATCGCTCTCATTCACTCATTTTCTCATTACCTTGGCCCGATCTCTTCACTCTCTCGACATAGGGAGAAAGAACGAAGGGTTGTGGTTTTCACTGGTTTTAGTAAATCGTCCTGTCTTGTTACAGATGGACTCATTGACCTCACAACCTTCCTTAATCACGGCTTGTCAGGTTAGTCCTTGCAAGAGCACATTCTTTCCGTCCCCGTCGTTTCGAATGCGTTTGTTCGTTGTTTGGTTTTCGATGTTCCTCGGTCATGTATTCCGCACAATATGTTATCCAATCCATGTTCTGTACTATCGTTAATTTACCATCATTGCCATGTTTTCTCTATTCGAGTTCTGTGTTTCCTGTTATTTGATCTATATTTATCTCTTTACACTATATTCCTTTTATCTATTTGTTCTATTTATTCATGTATAACTTCGTGACCTTCGGACCATATTTTCCGAATTATATTATCACTTGTATGTTTATATAGACTTTATATTTTATACATATCTTTCAAGCGCATGCTCTTGCTCTCGTTCTCTATAAACACATATATTTTCTGCATGTATTCAATTTATTTCTTCTCTTATTCTATGGGCTTCTGGACAGTTTCCTTTTAGATGTGATATCTATTTCTATTTATCGATTTATGTTAGTTCAAATCCTTGTCAATAACTAATCTATGCTATGAGACATTGAGTTTTCACAAAATTCATGTGGCATAATTTAACTCTACCTTGATTCCTGACTCTATACTTTATTTTCACCAACTACCTTAGTACACTATTTCTGAGCTGAAATCATCATACACGATTCAGGGGTTCTCTTCAAAAATATTCCCCTTTGTAATTATTACATTCCCTTTTAACCTTTCACTTTCATTGTCCCAGTGACCTCCAGTGCTGCTAAAAATATTTCGCGGACCCAATCCTGACGAGATCGTGGGCGAGCGAGGACAGAGGGGAGGGAATAATCCCATTATTGGGGATCGACCTCGCCCGCCCAGTGTTGCCAACCACATTCCCTCGACGACGTCACCGCAAAACACAGAACAGCAACAAATCACCGTGGAGAGTGTGGCCTCTGTCCGAATTCTACTTGTCGGTTGCTTCGCATCGGCCACACTCGTGGAACGAATTCCGTCTGTCCGTCGTTTGTTCGCTTGTCGTTGGCAACTCGTGCGCCTCATTTTAATCAAAATGCAAAAATTTGCATTTGCTCGTGCATCAAGTTCTAAGAGTCTGGCAACGCCATTCACTCACTCGCTCTCTCTCTGTCCTCCTCGCTCTCTCTCCTCTCACTCGCTCTCATTTCTGTTGATTTTAACGCTTGATTTAGTGCAAATTCCCGATGCGAAGCGCCAGAAGTGGATAATTGCATTTTCGATGCAACGGCAGGGTGGCAACCCTGACTGATGCGGCATTGTGTCGGAACTTGGTTCGCGTCCGCATTCGCGTTCTCGTCCTTGTGGCTGGTGTTGTTGTTCTTGTGTCATTGCAACACGCGCTGATGGCAAAACAATCCTTGGAATTAATTTCGAAAATTGAGGAGTTCCATTTGCGTCTTTTGGGGATACTCGCCGCCTTGTTCGACGCAATTTCGATTGATTCCCACCTCCAATTACGAGCGGGGGCGTCGATTGCAAGACGATTCGCAGGCGACGTCGACTACATGGATACTTCGACGCGATTTGTATCGAATAGGATTCATTCGTTTTAGTAGTCCGTTGATAACCCAGCAATCCCCTTTACAATTGAATGGTTCAAAACATACATATAGTCTAAGGATTTTTGTAAATTTTAAACAAGTTTTATTTATTCAAATCTTAAATATATATTCATAAACAAAGTTGGCAACTTCCATTTATTAGCTTGAACCAAATTGTATTCTTGTTCGTGTCGGAATAAAAATAATTCAATTTTTTGTAAATATATATCTTTAGTATATAATCGTTCCATTCCAAGAACCTTATTTATCCAACCAGTATCTTAATTCTTAAATTAAATTACAGTTCTTAAATTACAATATTCGAACTATATGTTATAAACTTTGTACATAGAAGCGTTTCTATACTCAGCAGTAGATAATGTGGTTACCTTGAATCTTCCAGATAACGAAATGCGCGACCTAAGCGTGACCTTCTACGGCAGCAGCACCGATGTTCTGACTCCCCAAAGTCCCGCTCTCATCGGACTGACACTAATCCTGGCGAAGCTCTCCAATATTCTCGTCGACTTCATTTGGAATTGAAGTCGCTCTCAATGACACTTCTTAGACTAAGGGATTTTTTTATATTAAGCTCATATATACATATACATTGGATCACTCGACTATCATACAAATGAATACAATATCATTCTCATCGTAAGACATAAGAAAGCCATCTGATCGAAATGATTTAGAGAGAAATAATTTTTTCATTCACAAACTCACTGTCTTTCTATCTCTCTGTCTTTTCTCCCAAGAATAAAATGAATTTTCAAAAAATATTAAAAAGCATCACAAGAGAAATACAATCAACAACCTCTTTGCGAAATATAAACAGCTCTAGAGCTTATTTGGCTTCTGTCTGGACCTCGGCGTCCGTCAGCGGCGTCGCGGCCCGATCGACGTTAAATAATGTACATAAAGATTTTAAAATAAAAATACATAAATAATTTTACAAGAATCTGCTTTTTGACAAATTATTAATAGACGTTGAGAGTGAACATTTATTTTACTGCTAAGTTCATAGGAAGTATCTAAGGAGTAGCCCTAAAATAAATCATAGAAGAATTGTATCATTGAAGCTAGAGGCATACAAATATAAAGTGTATTAATAAATAAATATATAGGATAAATTTTGATTTTTATATACAAACATACATACATATATTTTTGCTCGATAGTTTAAAAAAGTAAGAAGCTCCATCAGAGTCCATTAGCGGATCGAACTGTACAGAGTCAGCGAAGGACTGACTGACACGATCGCAATATCCGATCAGGATATCACGACATAGAGAATGAACCTATTCTAGTAAAGGTATATAGACTCTGTATTATTCAGCCCGCGAGGGACGACGGCGGAGCCATCGCTGTTGAATGTATGTCAAATTTAATGTGAACTAGGCGTAATTCCAACTCTTTTATTCCATGTAAAGAAAAATCTAGCTACATACGATATGCTTTTTGAACTTGTCTACTTTAAAAGTTTAATGTAAATAGGTGCATTGATAATTAATACTGAAAATTTAGTATAATATTCTATATTAAATGATAAATTTTTGAAACCACCACCATTAAAATTAACAAAAATTAAACTCACATTTTGAGAAGAAGACGTCACGTCGAAACCCAGAAAACTCAGCAAATACAGTAAACTCTTTGAAATACTTAAACAACAACAACGTGCTAATAAACTTACGTAAAACCCTCTCTTAGTGGAGACGGCAACAAGAAAATACCTACAAATTTAGGTCACAGATCAGAAGTAAAAACTAGAGAGATGGAAACTTTTTCTCAAACCTCAAAGAAAATTCTTTAGACAATGCGACAAAAATAATATAAAATATAATTGTAAGGAAATGTATTTTAAATTCTAGTGAAATCTAAAGATGATGAAAGGCTTAAAATTATTGCGTAATATAAGTGCGATATGTAATAGAAAAATCATTACCAATGCCAAGACTTTTAAACAAAAGGAAAACACAATCTATGTTTAAAATCTGCAGTTTTATTTCAAATTAAGTATAACTAAATGTTAGTAGATACAGTAAAGCAGACCGGAAATTCGAGTGTAGAGAACAAATTTGGTCCAAGAAACACCGGGCTGAACCTCGTTCAAGCGGACGGGCGCCATCCCGACTGGTGCCAGCAACAGATACCAAAAACAAAAAACAGAACAAGAATCCTCTTGAAGCTTAATTAATTAAGATTTAAAAACAAAATATAAAATAAAAAATTCAGAAAGGAAAAAAATATATTTATAATTAATGTGGTCTTTACAAAGCTATACATACTAAGAGATTACATAAAATTTAAAAGTTATAATTAATAGAAAATATAAATTACAAACAAATCCAAAGAACAAATACCATTTGTTCGGCTAATACAATATGATAATTAAATTACTGAAAAATTATTAAATAAAAATTGTGTATAATTATAAATGGAATATTGAAATATATTAGTGAAAATATACTAACTTCATAATGTATGTCTGTATTCGTGCGAAATAAAACATATAGACACACACACACTCACAAACTGTATGGATCAATGTCAAAGCTCTTTGGTTTTTATTATATGTATGTGTTTAGTTGGAAATGTTTTGCTATATTATTGTGTTATTCATAATGATCTTATTGAAAGTACTCTATTTACATATTTGATTTTATAAAAATTTTAAAATAAACAAATAAAACCGATATTATGATTATATATACAAAAATATATATATACATATATGAATACAATTTAGTTGTTTTATTTCTGAAAAACATTGAACTCGAAGGAATGGGGGGAAAACATTTCTGGTTCTCATTTACAGTTAAATATATAAAGAATATATGGATAGTTGCCAACTACTTTACATACTTTATGTGGTCAATACAACCGTGACAACGTGATTATGAACTCCTGCTCAATCCATTTAGGACAAAAAGCATTTGTCAAATATGAAATAGTTTTATTTCAAATGCAACTGAATGAACGATTAAATGACAGAAAAGTTTTTAAAGTCCTCAAATTTTTTAAAGTTAATCTCAAGCCCACTCCGCATCCTATTGTAGTCCATGTTTTATTTTTTTCGCTCTCTCTCTTCCTCTGACAAAAATTGTAAATCTCATTGATTCGCATCCTTTTGAAGCTAAAAAAGCTCTGGTTTCACGAGAACACAACCTGAAATCGCTGACAACAGAAAAGGGCGTATAGAGAAAGGAATACTGAAAAAATGAATCGACATGGGAAAGTTGGATATATATAGTCCAATGTCTCGCGAATACAACAGCGAGAGTATAAAAAACTGAATTAAGTCAATATAAATGCATAACGTTTACAATAAAACGGCCATCGTCGTGGGGGGCGACATTCTGTAGATCCTGGCACCGATTCCCTTTGAGTTCCCACAATTAAAAGCCGCAGGTCTGAACCTGCTATTCAGCTATTTTTACGATTTTAATGTGTGTGTGTCGGGAGGGGATTATGAGTGATAGCAGACATCGAGACCGAAGATCCACAATTAAATCTGAAATCATTGATTTTATGGAATCCAATGCAGAAGCTACTATTGCAATAATTTTGTATATACCTCTGATGAACGAGTTAAAAATATATTTCCAAATGCAATATTTGACAGGGATAAGAGTAACCGGAAGCAGGTTTTCATTTTTACAAATGGTGAAAAAACCAACAACGGCAATGAAAACGAACGTGAAAACTTGAAAAAGTTTGGAGAGTTGCAGCCGGGGTGACGAGGAAGACGAGACTCAAATATTTATTCGCCAGCAAACGAAATTTTTAAGTTAAAGTGCCTCGAGAGTGATATTCACTATCTTTGTCTAACTCACTCACGGCAGTCGGTCAGAGGGATAGAAAGAAAGAGATGGTGAACGAGAGAGAGAGAGCATCAATACGTCGAGAAGTGTATCTCGACTGCAGGTGAAGAACCACGTTAAAAATGAGATCCAATCTCTGAAACCGAAGGCAGAAAGAGGAACGACAGAGAGGAGAAAAGGGAGAAAAAAAGACAGATAGAGACAGAAGCTGAATGTGGAAGGCAGATAGAGAAAGGAAGACGTATAGAGAAAGGAAGACAGATAGATGAACGATGTCATTCGACTCACCTGAAGGAGCTGACGAGTGCCACCGTGTGTTTGCATGTGTATGAATGGCATTTGAATTGCAACCACATCCACGATTCAAAGAGGCAACGACAGGGACTCTCACTCACTCACAGATACACAGGATACTCTCATTTTCTCGAGCGGAAATGTTGTCTTAAGTCTATCTACGGCTGCTGCAAACTTTTCCATCTCCTCGAGGATGTGGACGAAAGTTTTTGTCAACTTTAAATTAAAACTATCGCAGAAATTTATGGATGCCATGGCGGAGGGTTCGAAACGGCCGTAGGTTGCCCTACAGAGCCAAGAGAAACTGAAGGAGTTTCCTTTACCTGCAGTAACAGTGCTTCAACACCAGCAAGGATGAAGTCATATGCTAAAATGCAGGATTTGATGACTAAACTAACGGTAATGCTGCAGAGGGAGGGAGTTGAGGGGTTGAGGGTTCATTGGCTTGAAGACATTGAGAAGAGTCTGGAGCGGAGGTTATAGAAAAGGGGACCAGAGTGATGCATGGGCCATCGAATTATGGTTCGATGCCGTTTGTCCCGCAACTATTGCTCCCTTTATGAGCCGCAAGTACACCTCTCTATTAGCAAGGAGAATGCGAACAGCGATCGTAAGGATGCAGGAACTTCACACACGCAGCAACACCTCAGAGTTGGTTGGGAATTTAATTAAGGCTCGCTGCGCCCGCGGGCCGCCTAAGGCATTTGAATAATGCCGTGGAGAGGGGTGAGGAGACCGTGAGTAGGAAGGCCGGAAGAGAGAGCAAGTGAGAGAGTTAGAGTTGGGGAGAAACAATTCCAAGAATCAGCAATTCAATTACTCGTACCCGCCGCAAAACAAACCAAAACAAAACCAACCGAAAGGCATAACGAAAGCGACCCAAACCAACGCAACCCGATGCTGCCCTTTTGCTCTCGTCCTTAGAGCGAGGTCCTTCCTTCCGTTGGGCTCGACTCAGTTCGGCTCGTTTGGTAAGGACTTCTCGAAATGCATTTTCGGAAATTTGCAACGTGCTCCCCGAAAACTAAATGCAATTTGAATAATTCTAATTTCGGTTGTGACTACGAGCAGCAACAACAAGAGTGCTGGTCTCTCTCTGTTTTCACTCGCTCCATCTCTGTCTCTCTCCCTTGGGTGCACATACAATGAGAGGAAAGGACTTGTTGTGCCGCCATGTTTAGCGAAATAAGTCGGCCCCATTGGAGCGCATGTAATAAGCACACGAATGCCCTTGTCGTCCTCGCACACACACACTCACTCACCCATATGTGCTCCACGGTTGTGTGTGTGTGTGTGTGAGTTTATTTAGGACCTCGGTTACATGCACTACTTCCCAGCCGCAGCCGCGACTGGAGCCAGGACTGCAGCCAGGACATCGTCGTAGTCCTTGTTGGCGACGTGGTTGCCCTTGTTGTTATTATATTTGTTGTTGTTGTTCAATTTGGTATTGTTTTTGTTGTAGAAGCCGCCCTCCAACTCGGGCGGAGGCCGTGGCCGGGACCCGACTCCGAGGACATGCTAGAATATCGCAGGCCAACAAAATATTTGCATATGAAATTTATTATTCAGAAATAAGCCAAGATTAAAGTTGGGCCGACGTCGCCAACGTCATCGCAGTCGTTCGCTCTGTTGACGTCGACGTCGCTGTCACTATTATTGTGTTGTTGTTGTTGGTACAACGCCGACGACGACACCTTTCCAAGGATGCGACTAAATTCCTCGTTCTTCCTGGTGTACGTGGTAGTATTGTTGTTGTTATTTCACTTTTCATATTGTTGTAAGTTTTGTTTTTGTTGTTATTGTTATAACTGTTGTTGTTGTTGTAACTGTTATAGTTGTTAATGCTGTTGTGATTGTTGGCGCACTGCACCTTCAGCTGTGCCGTGATATATTAACAACAACTACTAAAATTGCAATAACTACATATATGAACAACAAAAAAAAACTACAACAAATATAGCAATAAAAGCACCAAGAACGACAACATCGACAACAAAAATATGACAGGGAAAAATAAGAATACAACAAAAATATACCTACAACAAAAATAATAATATAAACAATAATAACAAACAACAGCCAGCCCTTGACTCGCGACAGAGGCCGCAGCAACAGCTTCGGACGTCGAGGCGCCTGACGAGAATCCTACCGTTCTGAGCCACCCACTCCCATCCGGTGACTGAAATTGGGCGCATTTAGCATTTCCTGGCAACTCCGCTCACACTCTCTCCCACACTCCGGCCCACTCTGTCGACGCGAATTTCCAAGTTGATGCACTCTCACACAAACATCCACACACACACAAAGATCCACAAACACACACACATTCACAAACACACAGACACCAACGAATGTAGTGCGAGGAAAGAATGAGGGAGGCCGACTGAGCGAAAGAGAGAGAGAGAGAGAAAGGGCCATGTTGTTTGGCGGTAATTGAAAGTAACGTCCTGTGCACAACTTTGGTCGCGTTTTTTGCCCCATCCACTTCCACTCCCACACTCCATGGCCACACGACTCGACGATGTATGTCACTGGTGCAGCCACATCCGGAAGCCGAACCAGACGTCCTGCCAGAAACGGAAGTGCAAGCCTTTAAAGAGCTTCAAGCAATTCCGGTATTTTCGTAAACAAGTTTTCCCAGAATAAACGGAGACATTCACGAAATTCCTTTTTGCCCTGACGAAATTGCGGAAGGTAATGGGATCTACCGGATATCGGGATATCGCGAGAAGCGATTTTTGATCGTCGGGAAATTCATCAGCCACCGAGGACAGCAACAGCAACCAAGAACCAACAGCTACCGAAGACCACCAGCAACCGAGGACATTCAGCCGCCACCCACCCACACCTCGAAGCACTCGTTTGCACCTCGAACGCATGCCGTCACTTGGAGACACGCCCATTAGTCGTGGGCTGTGAGGCGTTCGTAGCATTTGGATGGACGCCGTTCGTCAAGCTTTTATTGTCCGCAAAGTGCGGCCCACGGCCGCTGCAACGGCAGCGTTGACAGCCAAAATGGCGGGGCGGCGTCGTTCGTTCACCTTGCGCCGTGACGGGTTTTGAATGGGAGGCATCGATTTCCGTGCTGTTGTTGTTTTCGTGACTAAAATCGCTGTCAGCTGCAGAGACGCGAGTATTGTCGGTGTCGTTTTGTTGTTGTCTCTGATGCGTCGGAGGAGGTCCGCGAAACTCGTCGTAAGGCGACG
Source organism: Coelopa frigida (assembly GCA_017309665.1). Lineage (NCBI taxonomy): Eukaryota > Metazoa > Arthropoda > Insecta > Diptera > Coelopidae > Coelopa > Coelopa frigida. Next base: position 15,388,833 of record CM029561.1, on the reverse strand, counting down.
ACGACGTGTTTTGAAAATCAGCGACTGCCGCCTGTTGCCTTTGTCCTCATCGACATTGTCGTCATCGTCATCATCGCTGTCGTAGTCGTCGTCGTTGCCACCTTTCGAGAGTCGCGGATGATGCAGGACTCACGCCAGGACCATCCTGGTTCCTGCTGGGCTCCTGTTGTTCCATTGACGACGCGTCATCTGCTCGGTGGGTTGCGTTGGTGCAAAATGTGTTTCTTGCCTCGCCTATTGAAAGTTGGTTTTACTACCATTGTTGTTGTTGTTGGTATTATCCTTGTTGCTAGTCTCTTTGCTTTTATCACCCAACCTAACCCCGGGGAAATGTGTCAAGATTAAAAGCGCGGCACGCGACGGCAGGATGGCGACTCTGCCCGAGGGTCGTTTGCGGCTTCCTTATGACCCATTAAATGTACCTCCACCACCATCTCCTCGTTCTCCCCTCTCTCCCTCCCTCGCGTCGTTGCACCGTGAGCCGTGCCAGCAACAGCAATCGCTGACAAGCATTGGAAAATCTCTTATCCTTCTTATTTATTAAGCAATTTCCAGCGAACGGCTCAAAGGACGCGACTCAGAGCCAGCTGGCCGTTGAAGTGACTAGTCCTTGTCGGGTTCCGAGAAGTGCAGTTCGATTGAAAGGCGGTCCACGTCCTGCTGTGAAACCTCTCAAAGGGGTATTGAGAATGAAAGGACTCTTCCTACTTTGCTATGTTAAATTAATTCAAGGGCATATCATGTTGTTCCATTTTCCTTAAGCTTATGTCTTCGGTCCGTCACGAAATCATATTTAATTATTTCTGTTAGATCTCCTTTTGGTGCTTATAATATATGAATTTTACTACAAATTCTCTGCACACGCCCACTAAAGTAATTAAGAATTGAAGTAATTATGAATTAAAAATTTATTATTTATTGAATTAGAGAGAATGACAGAGAAAGCTCTTTGCTTAACTTAAATCGATTTCATCGATTTTAATTCTTTATTCAAATGCATTCCATATACTACATACATATGTATGTGTTTTCCGTGAATTTCTTGCATTGAAATTTGCAATAAGCCTTTCTTGCTCCACACTGTTATATATACTACGTCTCTTGCCCCCCTCCTGCCTTTTACTACCTTCGTATCATGTTTGATTTGATTCGTTGGAAGCAAACGATGGAGTTTTTAATTATCCTGGGATTAAATTTAATTCCTCGGGATTCCTGGTAGATATCATTATTCGGAAAGGCAAATCCATCCCGAGCATGAGAAGAATCATTTTTATGGAAAAATGTTTAAAGCGACAAAGAGGTAAATCGTGTGTGACAGACAGAGACCTGAGGATCGCATGCAACAGAACTACGGTAGACATGAAAATGACCAGGGTCCAAGGGCCTGCAGGCGAGGACCTCGGATTGAAATAGGATTTCACATGAATCACGGCGAGCAGGAGCACGAGTCGGCATCCAGATTTGCCACCGGAGATTTATCATCGTCATCGCAAAAACATGCGACACGAGGCACACATAAAACCGGGATAAACAGACCACTGCGGAGTTCTGCTGCTGCCCCGCCCACCTGGTCCCTCCCCATCGCCCTTATTTGCTCAATGGTTTTTACCCAAAGTATTTTTTGCCATTTTCTCGCTGTTGCTCGGTAACTCTTTGGCTGGGGCGTTGGGTCCTCGGTGGTAATCTTTTTTCGTTGACTTTTCAAAGGGCCAACTCGACTCGAAGGACCGCAGTGTTTGAAGGAAAAAAATTAAACTGCTCCACACTCCATTCGTCCTGTGACATGTTGCCGTTGGGACCGAGCACAGGACATGAAGAGGCGGAACAGGAGGCAGTGACTAACTCTGGTTGATCGCATCGATGGACTCTTGTTGGCGTTGCCAGATTGATTGCATGTTTGTGTACTGTCCGCGTGTTTGTTCGTGTTCTGCTCAGTGGACAAAAAATTAAACAAATAAAAAATGAGAAAAACGAGAAAATCCCAGAAAAACATTTAATCCGAAATAAATAATATGATAGAAAACAAATGATATAAACCAATAATATAAAAAATGTGTATAATCAAAAAAGGGAATATACAAAAAATAATTATAAGTGAAAAAAATTCGATGAAAAGATTAAAATAAAAAAGTGGTAGGATATAACCAAATAAAACTAATAAATTTTTAAAATTAAAAAAACCGAAAATATCGAACAAAAGAATCAATTAAAGAAAATTTAAATCAATATCCTGGTTGAAGGAATTCCAGCTTATTGCATCCGACGGCATCTTCCTGCACAATGGGAAGGACGATGTGAGTCATCGTCCTTGCTGGCAATCGTTTGTAATTGGAATGCAATTAAACGGAGCGGGACCGGGCATAATAAACAGATAGAGAGAGAGAGAGGGACAGAAACAAACATGGAAAGAAGAAAATAGAAAGCGAGAGAGATTGGGTGACAACCAGCCCGATGAGGGTCCTTAACGAGACGGCTGGGGAGCACTCAAGGAACCCGAAAGGACACTCGTCCCAGGCACCGACACGGCCATTTGAACCAGACTCCAGAGGACGATCCATTCGACAAATCATGGTGTCGTCCATGTCACACGGGGGGCAGGGTTTGAAGGAGTTGGGACAACCCAACACAACAAAGGCAACATCAAAGAAACAACATCGCAACAACGGGGTCCACAATGAATTGAATTTCATTTGGCCTGCACGCACTGCCAGATCCGAAATCGCACAAGTGGTCATTACAAAAACAGTATAAAGCTGCAGCAACAATTTGGTTACAACAATAAGAAAAACAACGACAAAAACATTTACAACAACAACAAAACAAGACCACAATAAGATGCGATTGCAACAACACGAGGTTACAACAACAACATTCCACAGCCCAATAAACTGCAACAAGAGCTGTCACAAAAAAACGAAGGCCAAAGGACTCGAGAAGGACACGGGGCCGATGCACTCGACGGGACAAAAGGACGTCAACATCGCCCTCGTCATCGTCATCGCCATCGGCAAGGACGGGCCACACGAGGACCTCCGCCTCCTCCTCAACGGCGAGGATGTGTTTGTGGCGAAGTTCTCACATTGACAGCTACCAGAACAAGCGACAAGAGACATGAGGGAGTGAGCGACATGAGGGCGTTTGACAGAGACAGACACAGATACAGATAGATAGACAGAGATGGAGATAGAAAGACAGAGATAGAGTGGTAGATAGACATGGCGATCGAAAGAGAAGGTGAGAAGCATGTAGATTGCATGGATGCAGGAACAACAGACAGAACAGGAATCTCCACTAAATGAAATACAATTGCCAAGTGGAGGAGGATAGAAACAAGAAGAAGAAGAGTGAGCGCGAACAAACGATATACACTGAGAACAAACATTTGGTGGATATGTGGGCAGAAGCGACAGGAAATCGGAGGCGGCGACGTCAATTGCGGACACGGGGCTTACGAGGATGCTTACAAGCGAAATCGCAGTGAAACTGAGGCGCCAGAGGAGAGAAAGGAAGGGGTAGATAAAGAGAGATATAAAGAAAGAAAAAGAAAGAAGTAGGGAAAGGGAGAGGTGGTGAAAGGGAGTGGTGAGAGAGAGAGATAGAAATGGATGGGGCCTCCCGATAAATCCATGCAAATCGGATTTGAGGAGTTTTTTCTTTCGTTGTCTCCTCATTTGATAGTTTTTGCATTGAATTCTGTTATGCTATGTTTTGTTGCATTGTATTGTATGGTATGGTATGTGTGTATAGTGCCAGGATCCAGCTCGTTAGGTGGAAGTGGTCCTTGGATACCAATGCGGGCGGATTCTGGTCAGAGGGAGAATCCACTTAAGCATCCCATCGACATGCCAAGAGCGAAAAAAGATCGGTTGAAAGAAGAAATGAGAAAGGATAAGAGAGAGATGAATTAAAAATTAAAGCGAGCGGCATCGCGTGGCGATTGAGAGTTAAATCCAGAAGTGAAATATAAAATACAGCCCGCTCTCCGATTCACTCTTCTCCCCGAGACGGGGTCTTGACACACGTCCACGGCAACCGCAGCGAAGCCAAATATCGTACTCGAACCACCGACAGGAAAGCAGACGGATGAACGGACGGACGGACGGATGGATAGACGGACGGATGGATAGACGGACGGATGGATAGACTTACGGACGGATGGATAGACGGTGAAAGTTTCGCCTTCCAGCGAGATTGATTGATAGCAACTCAAACAGTTCCGGACAAGCGGTGGCCAGGGCTCGACCTGTATCAACTGTAACAACAGCAACAACAGCATGTAACAACAAGTACCAGTAACAAATACAACAACAACGACAAGGTACAGCAACCATCAGAACTAACAACAGCAGCAATCCCAGAAGCAACAGAAGCAGCAACAGGAAGACCCAGACTCAGACTCAGCAACAAGAAACAACTCAAGTTTCCTATCAAAGTAACACCAGAGGTTTCACACAATCTCCACTTCCCCCCACAAACTCCACTTCCTTTATAATCTACCAAACTTCAATCCTCCCCTCCACTTTGCAGGACCTCTCGTCCTGTGCATTGTTTATACTCGGCATGGAAACTTTTTCAATTTATTCCTTTCTTTTCGTCATTTCGTTATGTCCTGAAAACTTTTCGCCTCCAATTGACTAGAGTGTAGAACCTCCACGAACTCATGGTTGATACACGAGGTCTTTCCAGGGCCACTCGGACCGAATCTCCGTGATTGGGAATTTCGTCCTCTGTTATCCATAACTTTTCATATTCATATTTTTGATTTCCTTACAGTATTCCTCATTGTAGGAAGTCTTTCAAATGCAAAACTCGTATAGAAATTTAGGAGATTTCCTCACCTGACATTCAGAATAACAAAATCGAACTAATTAAATTGAAGACCCATCACATACTTCAATAGGCTTCATATAAAAGCTCTGGTTCCATTGACCGGAGGGCTTCTAGGTGCAAAAACTACAACATACCACTATTTGTTCAAAGACTGACTAATTTGCCAAGTATAGTTATGTAGTTCACAGAACTCTCTTTCTCTATTTACTTATTTATATACCATAAAAGCCCATTAAAGTCGAAAAATAATCCATGATTTATGCGCATAATTGGGAAATATGCCATACCAAATGATTGACATCAAAGAGGAGCCCCTGCCAGACAGAATGAGATTGACAGAGAGAGAAGAGGTATTTCATGTGAATATTTTGTTACATTTTGTCGATGAATGGAACACGATTCAATGGAGAGGCAAACGAAAATGTTTGTTTTGTGCATCCACCACAATTGGACATCGTTTACGCCAAGCCCATTACCAACAGCCCAGCACCTGGACTACCATACTTCATCCTGGCTCCGGCCAACTGAGGGTCCTCTTCGACAGAGTCGAACCATCGTCCGACGAGAGCTCTTTTATTGCCCTCCCCACCATACAATTAGTCTGTAAATTCGCATAACTGTCGGCTCGTCCATCCAACCGTCAGTCTATCCGTCCTTCTGTCCGTCCGTTCTTCGTTTCTCAGTGAGCTGCTTCTAACCATGGCATTTTCTATCTTCATCTCACTCTCTCCCTCCCTCTGTTTAACCCTTTCCTTTGTCTGTGTATTCACCTCCTATCTGTTGTATACTATATAGCTTTGTCTCTATCTTTGGTCGCCAGTCCAGGTCTTTGTGTGTGTTTCCATCGGTCCATCCATTTGGTCGTCCGGCTGTCTGCTGTTCGTCTGCTTCTGCCTGTGCAGTTGTCGTGCGGTCGACTCCTCCCTTTGCAATACCCCCGCAATGAGCCTGTCCTGAATTTCACGTCGATTGGGTTATAATAATTAGGACTTCCCTCAGATTTATCACAAAGGGATCAGGATGAGTGCAATGACTTTACGACGTAGTTCCTTCTCTTTCCTAGAGTTGGTTTGAATCGTCTTCAGTCTCATCTTCACTCTCTCGATTATGAGAGTAAATAAAAGGATTACGCAAGGATCTGATATGAGTAATACAAATAATATCTATCGATGATGCAGATCTGATGAAGTGAACAAGTTTGCATGTCGTGGTACAGAAATAAATTTCCATTGATTACCGATTCGTGGCCACACGGACGTCGATATCGGTGGCTCCAATCGCTGCGGCAGGAGAAGAGTAATTAATTGGAAGCATGTTGTGTGCATGTGTTGCATTCACATTAATTCGCACTCAGGCTAATTAAAATCGAGAAAAAGCCGAGCCCGATGCGGACGCCACTGGAAACGGATTCCGAGAACCGGGGTCGAGCGTCAGGCAGCAATTGAATCTACGGAAGGGAGACGGATGAATGACCGTTGGCGTAACCAAAGGATGGACAGACCAAGGCAGAGATAGAGACTGCGATGGCCGGTGCAGGAAAAGGACGATCGGGCAGAACAAACAGACTATTATTGAGAGAGAGACCAAAAGATAGACAGACTTCGGACCAAGGGACAGATGAAGGGATGCGAGGGGCCAACTCAGACCCTGTGAGTGGAGCTTTCGTGTTACACGCACGCCCCTCCACAATCCTCTTCACGCAATCCTCGCACACTGGTGAAACGTAACATGTGCGTTATCCGGCTGCTGGCCCGCCCCCCAACAGACAGCGTCCTCGCCCACATAAAGGCTCCGTTCACATAATGAAGGCTGCACGAATGCGACAACACGTTACGCACATCGCGATAAGGATATCAGATATCGGCACTTGCGCCCCACACACACACATTGACGAGGCGTGGTATATTGTCGCGTTCTCTGGAGCCCGGAGACACGTTCGGGGCAACATGTGGGGCCGAACTTTGATTTCCATCTCTCGGTTTCATTAGAGATTTTTACATCCAACGGCTGAAGCTGAGCGAATGGGGGGTGAGAAAGTAGGAGTAGGATGCGGAGGAGTAAAAGTCGGGTGAGAATTAGATGAGGACGACGAATATTGCTTGACAGATGTGCGACTGACGGCACCGAAATAAGTATCGATAATGAACAGAGTTAACTTCGTGAGCGGTGCAGGACCAAGAGACGATGGCCAGGAATCTGAGACGGAAGACAGGTCGAAGGTTGTCCACTAGTACGAGCCGAAACGCAAGTTAGAGATGTGGACGTATCAAAATGAACACATACAGAAACACATACATATGAGTATCAATGTGAATCATTGCCGCTAATGTGAGTTTTCTTTGACACACACACAATCACATTCACCTTAACTGTGAAAGGATTGTTGGTGGAGGTTGAAAGGACGACTTGTTACTTTGTGCCATTTGTGCCATGTTAATGACCTAAATTTCTTGTCATTTCTAGTTGCATCGGGGAGCCAGAGTGAGAAGGATGAAGAGTAAGTGACAGAAATACAATTAAAATTCCTTTACTCCTCGGTAATCATAGCAAGCGTGTCGACTTTGAAGACGAATGTATTTTTGATAAAATTACCGCTCATTATAAACTTCCAGGAAAGGCTGGTTAAGGCCTTGTTAATACAATTACTTCGAATGCAATGGAAACAGTCTCCAGGGGAGTCGCTTTGATGTGGGTGATCCTTATATTCTCCGAAAATGACCTTTGTGCTATTATGGTGCCGATACGTTTGACGAGTTTGCAATTGTAATCACGCTCACATCTAATTTTTAGTCTATTTTCTGTGCACTTTCTCAAACACTAATTCTCTCTCTGTTGACCACAAGGACCACGGTTATAGCTTCAATTTGAACCATAACTTATTTTCATTTCATCCATCTGCGGCACAATAATTAAATGAATCCAAGATACTCGTCTTCAATAACAAAAACAACGATGACATGTTGAACTGACCCAGATGGAGCATTTGATCTCTTTCATTTAACGTGATGTCTCTTTCGTTTCATTTCAATTCATTACATCTCGCTTCTCTGTGGCGTCTGTGGCCAGCATCCGGCTCAGCGCCATCTTTTTCTTTATTTGTCGGGCACTTCCGGTCGCGTAATGACATAAAGGACGAAGAAGGCAAGAGCGGTTGGCCGGTGAGTCGAGGTCGACGAGGAACCGGAAATGCATTTCTGACAACGGCAGCCATATCTCTTTCTCGGCCAAGATGCGGTCAGACCCATCATCCATCCGCTTCTCGCCGTCCTACACCCTTCACTGACGTTCTTCCTCTGACGACGCCCTTCGCTCGTTCCTCAACAGTGGTTCGAAAGGGAAATTGAATAATTTTTTAGATAATACAATTACATTTATTTAAATTTTAATTTATGTTTAGAAATACTTCAATATATTCTCTAAACCAGTGGAAGCCGAAACATTTTCCATTTCGAAACAATTTATAAATGTTAACTGTTTTTCGATGGTTGATTCATGATTCCGGCCATGATCTTTTACAAAAATACTTTTTTATACATTTTGATTTTTTTTTGATATTCCAACAGTGGTAGAAAAATCATTTTATTTGTTTACAATTTTGTATGAATTCGTACCACTGTGCGTCGTTTGTCCGCCTCAAGAGAAACTTCGTGGACGGAGGCAGCGGTTGGTCGAAGGAGCTGCTGAGAGACAGAGATAGAGAGAGTGAGTGAGTGTGGGAGGGAGAGAGGCCAATGGCAAAGGCATTTCGGAAGCAGACTATGATTGCTTCTTAAGCGATGCAGTCAAAGGCGTCAGAGGCAGCGAGAGGAGAGAAAAGAAAAAGAACGGAGGAAGAACAGACATTAATACGCTTGACGAATTTCTTCAGACGTCTTCACAATAAAGCATATTCCCGCGATAATCAATCGTTGCTATGTGTGGTCTCTCCTTCTAATTCACCTATGTGTTCCATGACCTCACGTTTACCTATGTTGTATGTATTTCCTTCATTAATAGAAAAGCATTCAAGTATTTGTATGTGAAGATATGATGTATATATGTATATATTTCGTGTGTGGATTAATAATTACTGATTTCCTGTGGCATGGACTTCTAAAGTTAACCTTAATTTCACTCTTTCACTGGGTTCCCTTGCCTCTCCATTGCATGCTCTCTCACTTCACCCCTCATGCAAAAAGTTTCTTCACCTTGACAAGTATATATTAAATATATACATATTTATATATGCTTCGTCTGACCTAACCCACTTATGTACGTCCTATTCTGAATCATGACTTTTGCTTCCCCTTTATTCCTCGCCTTCCTCAGTACGTCGTCTCGACTTCTCGTCTACTTCTCATATCTCCCGCGATCCTTTGTCTTTATTTTTCTGCACTCCTACGAACGATGGTGATGTCTCAGAGATTTCTGAAGCTGCTGTTGTAAGAGCTTTTGCATAAATCATCCAATCCCCAGACACTTGACTGCTTCTCGCTCTCTTTCTCCCGCTCTCTCATTTTCTCTCGATCCCTCATTTCTTCTCGTTCTCTTTTCTTTTTACGTTCTGTTCTCGCTTGCTCATATTCTCTGGCTCTTGAAGCATCCTCTACTATATTTTCTTTCTCTTTCTCACATCCGGCCCTCATCCTGCCCCGGAGAGATTCGTTCTGTTTCTATCTCTCTCAATTTCTCTCTCTCGCTAATGTCTCGAGTCGGTTGTGTTCGGGTCGACGATTTATCTTCCTTTTTACGGCGTTTAAAATCATTGCTCTCGACTAACGAACTCGCCAGGCACTAATGAACTAAAATTTTTATTGTTAATTTCAAGTACAACCACCGAACAACAGCGATGGCAGAAACGACAGCAACAAATATTAAAACAATAACAATGAAAACAATTACAATGAAAGCAATAACAATGAAAATAATAAAAATAACAAAGACAATAATAAGAGCAACGAAAAATACAACAACAATTCACAGTAACATCTACAAAAACATCAACCAGAAAAACATTTAAAAAAATAACTTACTCAAGAAAAAAACCAAAAAGAACAGCCAACAACAATGGCAAAAACATCGTCCCGATGGGAAACACGAAGTGAACAAGCGGACAGACAGAGCAGGAAAGATAGAGAGTGAGAAGTATAGAGAATGGCCCTTCTCTGAATTGATAAAGCGCTTGTTCACATCTCACAGCTCCTCACTCATCTGAGACCCCTCCACTCACCATCTTTGTCTACGTCTCCATCTTCCACTTCGTATTCTCTCTCTCTTCCCGTCCTCCTCTTTGTCCTTAGCTCTCGGTTCATCATCCACTTCACCCTGTTTCATCCTCCACCTCGTCATCGTTCTGGCGGTTCTCGGACGAGGAGAGAAAAACAGGACTTCTGTAAACGGGACTCGGTCGTAAAACCAAGATGGAAAATGCTCGACGACGTTGAGTCGGTGGATGGATGCGATTCTGCGGAAGAGCCGGCCGACCCACGACGGAAGGACATTATCAATAAGAAATTATTTTCTCAACTAAACCAAAGACAAAGAAATCGAGTCAAATTCGAGGAATGCGATGGCGCCGAAGGATACGCCAACAGATGACGACTGTGGCCGAAGTCAAGAAAATGTCCTGCTGGTGGATTTATGATGGCTTTCGATGATGAAGGATGAAGAGATAAGTCAACAGAAATCCAAATCATCAAGTATGGAGGAAATCTGTACTGCTCATCTCACTGTTATTTTCCCCACTCTCTTCCTTAGCGCTCTCAATCAAGTCTCTTTGTCACAAAGTTTACAGGATTCCGGAAAATCAGCGGGGCAGATTCTCTTGAGTTATTCAAAGGAAAAGGGAAGAGTTCTTCGGAAGCGAAAATGGAAACAACAGAGCAGCTGTAGACATAAATGCACCGAGACAGCGAAACGGCACCGGAAAAATTAATTTATTAAGAATACTATGATATGATATGAATTTTCAGAATACTATGATGTAGCGGACATATGAAGGACGGTAGCACGTTGAACTTTTTGATCCTTTGAAGGATTCCACGATACCACGAATATAGTTGAAGACGAAGGAGAAGATCTAGCTTTGAAATTGAGCTCCGAAATGCATATGCGTTCTCTCTCCTCGCAGTCGCAGTCGAAGGTCTGAAGTTACAAATCCTCTCGTCCTCACATCCTTGTCCGCCAGTTATCTCGAGCTCCCAATTTACTTGCGAAATTTCGCACACACGAAACGATGGGTCAAAGAAAACTTAGATAGAGAGAGAGAGACACAGAGCGAGAAAATAAGAACATGCAATCGCTTTGATTAATTCGCAGACCGCGCTGCTCCTGGCCGCAGCTCGTTCAACCGATGTTAACACCCTGTACTACCGCAACATCAACGTCACGACACGGCATCCAACGAATGGGAGGGGGTGAAAAAAAACAACAACA